>PVKE010003976.1:0-67881 GCA_004027555.1 Craseonycteris thonglongyai
GATACTATCCAGCCCATCTTCATAGAAACCCTCTAGTAGGGACCCTATCCCGAGGGCAAGAGCAGCGCTGGGTGTTTGGTGTGGAGTGGTCTTAATTGGGGCCAGTTCCACTTTCTTTTCCACCACAGCTTTCTGAAATGCCTCCCCTGAGCTCCCTGCCTGCCGGCCTGGAACGAGTTTGGCTCCTCCATCCTTACACTTACTGTGCCTTTCCTGAACCCACCTACCTACCAGCCTGCTTCTTCCTGAACAGTCCTGCCTCCATCCTCTGCGTGTCCTCGCCACTTTCCACCCTCCTCCCTGAGACAATCAGGATGACCGGATGACCATTCCAACACACATCGCTGTTTCTTCCCGGCTCTATGTCAATTCCGTGACCCCTACTGCGCTTAGAGGGGCGCGTGTAGCCTCCCTGCCGTTCAAGGCCCTTCACAAGCTTTTCCAGCCTTCCCTGCCCCCCCCCCCCACTTTTCCGGCCTCTTTTCACCATTAGACACTGTGGCCAGGAGATATCAGGGCTTACAGAAATGTTTGAAGACCTGAAAAAACCATTTACTGCCTCAGAAATATGAAAGGAGAACTCTATCGAAGCTAATGAGCATTTAATTCTATATCTATGAAGTATATATGCATACCTGTTTTGTATATATATATTTTCAAATTTACTGTTCAAAATTTCATTACACTTTATTACATTTAACAATAAACTATAGGTCAGTTTTCCTCACAGATCAAGAATTGCCAAAGGAACAAAGTGATTGGAGAAGCCATAGGCAATGTTAAATTATTAAGTGACCGAGAGCCAAACATTGATAGCAAATGTATTTAAAATCTTTTTCAAAATAATTTTATGACAAAAAAATATTACGCTTAATGTTGGAGTTAGAATGTAGGTCCATTTTAATATGATATTAGGGAGAACTCCAAAGCCCTACAGGTCTGGGGGTTCCCCTTGACCTTGACCTCCAGCCCCTCACTCCTCAGCTGCCTCTTGCCATGTGTTCGCCCCTCCTGATTGTAGGACCATCTACCTTTTTCTCTTTCCTGTCACTCAGTCCTGTGATGTGATGCTGCCTGCCCCCAATATGGCTGGAAGCCCACGAGGCTGCGAATGTGTTACGTGAGCCTCAGTACCTGCTGGGCCCCAGCACAGAGCACAGCACTTTACACACAGTGCGGCCTCTCAGAGCTACTCATTGGGGGAGCTGGTGGGTCCTGGCGCGTTATCACGGAGAGAGGGAATGCTGGAGGAATTTGCCTTTTGCGAGGTGTTCAGGGGTAGGTGTTCAGATCATTCAATCACACGCACCCGTTGTGAATGGCAGGGCACATTGCTCGGGAACTCTGCACTATGTGATGTGACACCAAGATGGGGGAGGGGACACCCAGGTGACAGTTTACCCTTGACAGGAGATCAGGCCCTTTGCTGTCAGAAGCCCCATGGGCATCAAAATCCCCTGTGGCCTCCAGGGCCAAGCAGGAAGGGACAAAGCACCAGCTTGGTGCTGAGAGCACCGAGTATGGGTTCCTGAGGTCTTGGGAACTGTAAGAGGAGGAGGTGACTGAGATTCCAAGATGGAAGCAGGAAATCACCCCCCATGGCAGGTGGGAGCGTGGCGAGATCAGTCCTATGAGCCACCGTGGCCACCACTAGACACAGGCTACAGATCACTGACCACACGTGTTCTGTGCACTGCCCTTTAGCACATTCCTCACGACCAGGGCCCCCTGGTGCTGCCCACAGCTTGGCACTGAATGAGTGCAGGGAGTATCTGCTGGATTATTAAGAGGCAAAGTGGTCTAACCATGCACAGGGCAGTGTGGATTCAGAGCAGATCACACCCAGGAAGCAGTCTTTCAGGTGTCTTGATTTCATAACGTATTCTCATGGGCCAATTGCGTTTAGAAATAGAAGAGAGGCAGAACACTAATGGCAACTGGAGAGGTAGTGTCATATCATTCTTGAAGATGAGGAAGAAGCATAGAGAAGGAAGTGGCTCATCTAATGAGGAGCTCATGAGTGCCCTGAGCCCTGGATGAAGTCTCTGGTCTGTCCCTGCCCTGCACTATCCCCCTGCTTGAATGTCACCACTGATATCCTGGGGAAGGAGCTCTTCGTACTTGAAGTCACAGCAAATAGATTCCAGATTTGCCCCTGCCTCTGTCCCTTAATGGCTATGGCTTCATCTCTTTGAGCCTCAACTTTCTCATCTGTGATATGGAAATAAAATATAACTACCTCATAGCCTTGGAACAAGAACTAAATAGATAACATTTAGGAAAATACTTCACATGGTTGTTGGCACATAGAAAATACAAAAATGTTAATTAATTCTGATGTTAGAAACCAATTTATAGTATGCCCATATTTTGTTACATCTGACTTTGGCCAGTAGTGAGGTTTGGGCATGGTCATTAATTACTGTTTGATCCAGCTTACTATTTTTCTGTTGTTGCATGCAATGTCATGCCTCTCAGTCTTCCTCTCTGTAAAGGCATTTACCCTAATCTCTCACAGTGATTAGATGGATGATAGATAGATAGATAGATAGATGATAAATAGATGATAGATAGATAGACAGACCTCTGTATCAAACCCAGTTTTCTTATCAAAATGCTTTTTGCTTGTAGAGCTTTGTGTAATCTACCACCACCCACATAGAGGAGCTGTTTAGTGGAACGCGTGGAAGGACCCATTCATTAGCCTTTAGTTTGTTTGGGGGTCTCTCTGGGGAGCTTCACTTGAGAAATGGAGGTCTGCACACTTTCTCAAGAACTTGAGTGTCACTGGGGTTTTTTAATTGTGTTTTCTCACTGCACATGAGGCCCAATTTCATTTGCTTTGTGCCCTTGTCATTTCTTGCCACAGTGGCAGAGATGAATATTTTCTCCACTGTAGTTGTTTTCCTAAGAAGCAAAAAATATTGGGAGGAAATTGGTTTTTCTCTTCTGCCTTATCTTTGCATAAGTATGCTCGGGGATCTCAGAGCAGCGTAGCAGACGACCTCGGCTTTATTGTTGCTGTGGAGCCAAGACAGAAACGCAGGCAGCAGAGAATAAAAGCAACCCTGGCCTCTGTGACTGTTTCCTGGAACTGTCAAGGTGATGGTTGCAAAGAATCCACTGGTCAATTCCCATTTAGCCCAACTCCTGATTTGACATGGCTCCCACCCCTGCAGCCGATTGACCAATTTGTTTCTTGTGATTGATGGAGGTGATGGATTTATTTTTGAAACTGAGGCTGATTTTTATGATCTTGATGAGCCTGGAGAGATGGAGTGTGTGTGTGTGTGTGTGTGTGTGTGTGTGTGTGTGTGTGTGTGAAGATATGTTAGTTAATAGTTTAAGAGTGGGCAAGGAATTAGGTGGAAAAATATGGATTCCTAGGCCTGGTTCTACTGAGTACTTGGGCAAGTTTGTTAAATACTCCCTGCTTCTTTATCACTTGTTTGAGAGAGAGAGAGAGAAGGAACTGCTAGTTGCTTAACGAATGTGTGTTTTCACTTTCTTTCCTGTTGAGATCAGATTAATTTCTGGCAGTGATGTGACCAGATAAAAGACTACATTTCCCAGCTTGCTTTGTGGCTGGGTATGGCCATGTGACTGCACTCTAACCAAGTGATACATAAGTAGACTTGTGGGTAGGACTTCTGGGAAAGCTCTTTCTAAGGGAACAGCAGTTGGTGAGGGCCTGGTACTGCCCTCCTCTTCTCCCCGCTGCCTGGGTAATGTGGACCTGAGGCAAAGAAGTCTTACAGGTACCCAGCAGCTGGAGCAAGGCTCTGGTTGGCTCTGTACTGCAGACTCTTGAGTGCTCTGCAAATGCAAAGAGGTTCTGTCAGGGAAGCTGGATTGTGTCTCCAGAATTCAGAGGGATGTCCAGGGGTGCATCTGCCCTCAGGGAGAAGCACTTTGTGAAGTACACGAGGCTTGAACCCACTGGCTCTTCAGAAACCTTCACCTAATCCTAAGAGGCTGGGGAGTTATTGCCTTAACCAGTAGTTGTATCTTTTTTACTTCAAAGAATGGGATCAGTGTTTTTATAAAAGAGGCAGAGCTTGCCAGTCCCTTTCACCATGTGAGGACACCAGAAGTCAGAGTCTGAAACCTGGAAGAGGACCTTCCCTAGAACCATGTTGGTACCATGATCTCAGACCTCCAGCCCCCAGAGTGTGAGAAGTGCATGTTATTTATAAGCCACCAGTCTCTGGTATTCTGTTAGAGCAGCCCAAATGGACTTAGACAGGAAGATGTGGTGAGTAGTTAACGTGAGTGATTCTGGAACATTGCCCAGTTGCAGGTGACTGGAGGAGATGAGTTTTCTGGTTGACTGGGGAGTCAGGTGCCCACTCGCAAGGCTGTGGCCTGGTCGCATGCCAGGAGGCACCACTAACATAGATGTCAGTGTGAATGGTGTGCCCTGGAGTTCTAGGACGTACGTCCCCAGACCCTCAGAGAACCACTGCACAGGTTCAAGACTAGCTGCAGGGGCCTTCTTGGGCTGCCGTGTAGCCTCCCTGGGGCACGAGACAACCCTTCATGTGGGCAGGTTCTCACCTAATGGCAGAATCTGCTCTTTCTCCTCCCCTTAGCTGCTGTCTCCCTTCCACAGCTGTGATAATTAAACAACTTAATAAGACACAAGCAATGGCTGAATCAAGACCTATGAGGCCTTCTCTCTCTGCCAGTCTTGGTCTGTTGGGAGGACAAAAGGAGTCTTAGAGAGCTGGAAGAGTGGTGTAGGGCCCGGACATACCACCCCAACACCCCCTCATCTTTAATGAAGTTCACTCATGAAGGACCCCTGACTGAGCTCTTACTGCGTCATCTTGTCCCTGGATGCCTGTCTTCAATATGGCCGCCTGCAAGCCAGCAAATTAAACAATATGCCCCAGACCTTTGGGTCAGGCCCAGGGGCTTAGAATGAGCATTGTCAAAACCCCAGACCACCTCAGGGTGAGCCCCTGCCTCAGAGCATCTGGGGAGAGTGTTCTCAGCTAGCCTCTGAGGAAAGCACCGCTGAAGGGTCACATCCATGCTGCTGCCCCCGTGTGTTTTTAGATGCCATGTTGAGAAATTTCCTGTGAAGCTTATCTCAGAGGAGAAATTCCTACCTTTGTCATTACTTAATGATTTCTTTCTACTCTGACCTCTTCAGATGTGATTTGCAACATCTTGTGATGAAAGCAGAAGTCTAGATAGACTTTTTTCCTGATCCTTAAACCTGACAGGAACTGGCCACGAGAGCCTTGGTTTAATGAGCATCAACCAGTCTCGCCATCATCGCCGTCCTTGTTAGGGGGTTCATGTCTTCCACTCTCATGTCTCCTGTTCCTGCCTCTCAGAGGTGCCGAGTGTGGAATGTTTTAGTGCGGAGACTGCAGGGGCGAGGTCATACGCCTGAGTGCTAAGATCCAGATATGGGGCAGCCTGGAGATCTGGCTTATTCCACAGCTTGGACTCAGGGCAACTTGTGAATTGAACACTTTCATCTATTAACTGCAGCAGCTGGACATCTGGGCAAGGCTGAATGATTGAGAAATCGAGCCTTAATTCTGTAGTAGGACAGGCCAAGAGGAGCTCTGGGCTGTTGGCTGGGCACTGGGGATATAGCATGTGAAGAGGCCATTTATTTGTGTCATTCATTCATTCATTCTATACTTATTGAATGGTGACTCTGTGACAGGCAGTCATGCACTTCTTTCTACCAGGTAGCTTTGCTCTGCTCCCAGATATCCCAATAACCCAAACTTTCTTTGCACTAGCTGCCTCTGTTTACTCTGCCTTAAAGGGGTATTTTTCAGCCCTGATTTCTTTCTTGTTAGGATGCCCACTTCTCCATGTCTTATTTAGGTTTCCCTTAAAAACAGATCCTGGTTTGGTTGCAGGTCGTTTCCTTGGGAGGTGATATCAGAAAGCACAAGGAAGAATAAAGGGAAAGGAATAAATGCAATAAAGGGTGTTTAATGGGTGGATTACTGAGCAGGTTACCATTGTGGCCAAATGAGATTTTTTTCCACTGGAAACCCTGTTGAAGACGCAACTTGGAAAGTTATGCTATTTATCTACCCATTCCCATCCCACAGTGAATGAGGGTTGCTCTTGGAGGGTTCACTCCCCAACACGTACGCAACCCAGGGTCCAGCATACTCCCTCAGAGGAACCCTTTGCCCCTCGGGCAGAGCCCTGTGAAGCAGGCTGCCTGTGACCTCTGGGCTCTGGATAGAGTCTTGGCAGCATCTTGTCATGCTCACCTTCTGGATTCACTAGTCATTCTGTTACGATTTTGCTGATGGTTTCCTTTGCTGTACAGAAGCTTTTTAGTTTGATGTAGTCCCACTTGTTTATTTTTGCTTTTATTGCCTTTGCTTTTTGAGTCAAGCCCAAAGATCATCTCCAAGAGCCACATCAAGATGCTTCCTGCCTATGTGTTCTTCTAGGAGTTTAATGGCTTCATGTCTTGCATTCAAATCTTTAATCCATTTTGAGTTCGTTTTTGTGTGTGGTGCAAAATAGTGGTCTAGTTTCATTCTTTTACATGTGCCTGTCCAGTTTCCAGCACCATGTATTGAAGAGTCTGTCTTTACCCCCATAATATACTCTTGCCTCTTTTGTCATAAATTAATTGACTATATAGGTATGGGTTTGTTTCTTGGCTCTTTATTTCTGTTCCATCGATCTATGTGTCTGCTTATATGCCAATGCCAATACCGCACTGTTTTGATGTGGCTAGTGTTCTCCAGTTCCGGACTTTTTCAGTTTCAGTGAAATGTGTTGTCAGTTTCTACATTGCAGTAGAATCTGCTTGACAATTTGCATGCTCAGGGAGCAGTTACAGATCCTTAACTTGGGGTGACATGAGGGAAGCCTTGGGTCTTCTGATTGACCTAGTGAGTCTCGGAACTCCTCTGGATCTCAAGTTCCTCCTCTGTGTAATGGGAGTGATGGCAGGGCTTTGGCTCTACCTCCAGTGAGGTAATGGATGAGCTCACACGTACTAATCCACGAAGCACACAGGGATGTAAGTTATTGATTGAGGACTAAGTGCTGTGATTAAGGCCGTGTAAGTGAACTGGTAGTCATCAGCCTAGGTCTTTATTTTAATGTGAATGCAAGTGGAGCTCCCTATTCAGCCTGCCTCCTGGCTGGCCATCCTGGCCAGGCTCTGGGGGTCCACTGAAGAACACTTTGCTGAGTCTCTAGACGCAGAGGGCTCATGGCCAGAGGGGCTCTCCATGCGAGACTCCACCCCACAGCCCCTGTCCCTGTCCCCAGATACACCCAGCATAAGTAAGAGTCTGGTCTAAAGCAGAGAGAGGACCATGAACACAGACAAAAGGGAAAAACCATGCTCGCCTTTGGGAACACGTGGGTCAGTGTCCTAACACTCAGAGGATATGGTGACAAATTGGTAGGGGATTTGAGTGCTGTATTTAGGTGTTTCACCTCAGGGGCACATTGCAGGGTTTTAAGCAGAGAGTGACATTTCCCAGTATGCATGTGGGGATGACTCTATGGTCTGAGATATAGGGTAGATTTAAAAGGTTGCAGGAGTGGGGAAGCCGGGATGGCTCAGTGGGTTAAGCGCTCACTTTGCAGCCCCAGAGCCCGAGGGTCAAATCCCGGCCCCGGCCCATATGGACCCATCTGCTGAACTGCGGGAGTGCCCCCAGTTTGGTTCTCACCGGGGTGAAGACCCCGGTCCAGTTCCTGCCCTGTGCAGTCCCACACCCACCTGTGGAATGAAACTATGTGGAAAAACCGATGATGTGCAACTATGGAGACTGTTCTGGGCCCTCCCCCTTCTCTCTGTCTCTGTATCTCTCTCTCTGTCAAAAACAATAAAACTAAATCTTTAAAAGGTTGCAGGATTCAAGAAGAGGCTGTCACTAAGGTCCAGTTGACAGAGAGGATGGGTCTGGGTAAACATATGGCCATAAATATTTTAGACCTGCTCAACCAGCTGAAGCTTTATAGTGGTAGCAGGAGTCCAGGGTGAGGACCCCGGCTGGCTGCCAGGGGGTCTCCTCCTCACACAGCCAGGGTTTTAAGAGCGCTGTGTCGTGGAGAGCCCTCCCCACTCTCTACCACTCTACCCTCTCACTGGTGGGTCTTGTATCATTAGAAGCCTTCTCTTTCTGAGCTTGCTTCCTAATGCCACACTACCCTGCCAAGGACTGAGATGGAGCCGTACTCTCAGAGCGGAGGGCAGGCCGCCCTTCATTTACAATCCCAGCCTGGCAGAAGGGACTACCTGTGCTGCTTCTGCTATTTCTTGGTTTGTGGAAATGCCATTTTAAGGCTGGGGTAGAACATCTGTGAGAAGATGAAGTTACAGGGTGAACACACACCAGTTCTCTGTAGAAGTCATGGGAAAATTTGGGCATTTTTCTGAACTGGTTCAAACTTAAAGGTCATTTTATCTTCTTATTGAAGACATTAATGTCTGAAAGAAACAACTGGGAAGGTAATTTAACATTTCCATGTGTGAGTTATAAACATCTATCCAAAACATTTAAATTAAGCTGCCATGGTAATCTTTGTTGCAGCAGATTTTTTTTCCTGGCCTTTCTTTAAATATGTGGTATTTAAATAAGCTCTGCCATTTTAATTCATTAATAATTTCTAGGTATTTCTTACATATCTTCTTGACAAGAAAACGGGACTAAAATGTAAGCAAAAAATGTTTACACAAAAAAACCAACCCTCTAAGTACCCATAGTAAAATAATTTTTAGTGGAACTTATTCCATGCTGTCACTTGTGGCCTTGGGTGTGTAGTTTATTTACTTGTATTCATGCTTGGGCTTGTACTATTTTGTGTGTTACCTTTAAAAAAGGCAAGTTATAAGAGACAGGAGATTACTGAAAACCATTGGTGGGTCTGCCTTTAGGGTTGATTAGCATGACTCTGGTCTTACATTCCACCCCTAGACCAGGGATGGGATCAGTTTCCCCACAGTGCAGGTGGAGTGGAAGGAAGTGTGGATATCACACACAGAAAGCACATGTCCCCATTTGCACCTGTTTTAGGTTGGGACTGCTCATGCAGAGCAGATGTTCAGCCCCAAGGCAGGGACATCCCAGAGCAAAATTTTCCTCCTTCAGCTGGTAACCAGCTCATGTGATGAGAGGTCCATGGTGTGGCTATCAGATGGAGTCCTGGAATGTACTACTCTGTGAACCAGTGATGTTCTGATAAACGGGCTCGCTGACGAAAATAAAACAAAAAGCTATTATTTGTAGTGCTTGCCAATTCCCTTGGTGTAAATATTCCTACCATGGCTGATTTTAGGCTGTCGGTGTAACATCACTGAATGAATGGAGCTGGGAAGATGTGCACAGTTGACTTTTGTGAATGGATGCAATTCAACCTGCTTTCTGCTTAATTTTTGTTATATAAAGCACACTCCTATTTATAGATTGTTTTTTCTAGACCTAGACTTGCTTTTTAAAACCTTATGCCTTTATCCCACTGCTGTTTTCAGCTTGGAGGCTGACTTATTTGCAGTTCCTCTTTTTTCAATTCATTTATTCAATCAATCTTCATCCTTTCATTTAGCAGATATGCTTGGGGTGCCTATTATGTATCAGCTACTTGCTTACGCCCTGGAAATACAGCGATGAACTGAACAAAGTTTGTGTTCTTAGAGGAGACTCACTGTTAGAAAATGATGATTGGTTTTCCAGGTGAAAGTGCTGTGAAAAAAAAAAAATTAAACCATGGAAGGGGATGGAGAGGAACAATTTAAAATAGGGTGGTTATGGAAGGCCTGTCTGAATAGAGAACTGAATGCAATGAAGTAGCAAGCCATTTGCAGTTTTGTGGGAAGAGCATTTTGAGTTAAAGGGACAGCATTTGCAAAGGATGTGCGGTAGGAACAGGCTTGGCATGTGTAAGGACCAGCAGAAGAACAGGAAGCCTGGAGTGGTGGCAGAAGCTGGAAGAGTAGCAGGAGATAGTGCCAGGACGAGAGCCAGGACCCAGGTCAGGGACAGCCTCCCAGGCCATTGTTAGGATTTTGGATTTTAAGCCCAGTGAGAAGAGAGCAGGGGTGAATCACTCTGGCTTCTGGGTAGAGCCCCTAGGCCAGTGATTCCCAAAGTGTAGCCCTGAGACCACCAGTCTAAGGATTTACTACCTGTGAACTTGCTAGAAATGCAAATTCTCAACCTGCTGAGTCAGACACTCTGGGAGAGGGACCCAGCCATCTGGGCTGTAACAATACCCCCCAGCCCCCAGGTGGGGCTGAGCAGGCTGGAGTTTGAGACCAGACTATAGGGAGAGGCTCTGTTTTATTCTTCCCAAGTCAGGGCCACTATCTCCCCTGAAGGTTAAAGCTTCACTTTGCATCCTGTGTATCAATACTGTTAGGTGCCTGAAGGAACACGAGAGTCCCCACCATGACATTTGTACAGGACATCATATCTGCACATCCTGAGTTGGTTGCTGGGACTCACACACCTCCCCACGGTCTCATCGCTGAGCACCAATTTAAAATCCTGCCTGTGCAGTCTTCAAGCCCACGGTGATGGCATCCCTCTCTTCACCAACACTTGCTTCTCCCTCATACAGTTGGTAACGTTTTGTATAAGGTGTTTTTTTCTCCATCTGTTTGAAGTGTAGCAGAAAGAACAATTTGCAACACTGCATAAAGGTTATATAATTTATATGGAGCTGGTTTGCATTGTTTCATGGTACTAAATCTAAATCCGAGTAATTATGGCTCAGTCCCTACCCACCTGAAACATTTGCCTTCCCTTAATATCACAAAAGAATGTGAGAACTTAGGCAACCTTTGTATGGCCAGAATAAACTGTAGACCCAGGGCCCTTCCCCATGATTTCTTGGTTCCAAGTGTAAGAATAACTAAATTCAGGGTAAATGTGGCCTTTTGTTTATTATTCAGATCGTCACTCAACTCTGTTATCTTCACAAGTACCAATCTTTCAGGGACAGATTCAACATCAACTCAAGGACTTTCATTAAAAGCCAAAGGAAGAATCCTCATAGTCTAATAGTTAATAATTAATTTTTACGAGTAATATATAACTGAATTGTATACAAGTCCTTAAGAATTCAGTGTGGACACTCAGCCTACAGAATCCTGGGGGTTGATCCCATCTGACAATTCACAGGTATTGTGCAGCAGGTGTTCAAGTTTCATTTGGATCTTTTCTAACACCTAGATCTAGAATTCAGTATCCATTGTCTGAAAGTTGAACTTTTATATGGTCTAAAACAAAACAAAACAACACCAACAAAAAACACACAAAAACACACAAAAAGCAAAACCTGAGCTTTCCAGACAGAGAAGTTTATAATTTGATATATAATTCCAGAAATGTAGCATTTCCAAAAACAAGAATTGTTACTGTGATAGTTGTTCAAATGTAATCACCCAGGCATATTTCTAAATGTATCTGTTATTATGTGTAATTCTAGCAACAAAAATAATAACAAATTTTCAAGGATTATAAGTTTCTTTAATTGCACATCAGAGGAAAATATGGATATTAAAGCCTATTACATGTTGAGATGCAGCACATTGCTGTCTATTATATTTTATAATTTCTTGTTCATGAATTTCAGCTTCAAACATATCCATTTTTCATAATTTTGCCCTTTTGCTCATAGATTTTAGGAATAAAATTAGCCATGACATGGAATTTGAAGTATTGCTTTTTACTGAAATTCTGTATGCCACAAAGTGGTTATTTCAAATTTTATTTACATATTTATCATCTCTCATTTGGGGACACATGCATCTATGTATTTTCAGTATATTTCTAAGTGTAACTTTCTAAAGTTTATTATCCCCTCTGTTTATTCATAATAAGGATTTGTCTCATTCTGTAATGGTTCCTTGGGTGAGTGTCTCATCACTCCATCATGACTATGTTAAGGAGGCCCAGCCAGAAGGTCACTTCCATGGCACCATTCATCACGACAGTCAAAACTTCAGGCACTCAGAGTACCAAGTGAGATCCCCCAGAGCCCCAGAAAAATCGGACTCTACACGAGGAGCACCCAGAACATATCTGTCACACCGGGCAGTGTTAAAATAAGCAATTGTTAGGGCATCATGATAGCAAAAGCTATTTGAAACTAGATTCCATTGTGTGGGAATTTCCATTTCTATTTGGCCACATCTTCCCTGTTTTCTTCTGGCTTACAATGTACTCAGTAGCACTCACCTACTTGTGTGTGCACAAGATACTGTGTATTATCTCTCCTTAGTATGAATTGCTTTCACTTCTATTTTATCCAGCACACCATAAATGCAGTGAATGGATCTATGTATTTTTTGACAACTATAGTTGTATTTTCTTTATTTAGAAACAAATGTAATTACTTAAACTGGGGAAGACAGAATTACTTTTGCAGCAAAGTCAAAACATGCATCAATACTCATCTCTATAATTATTTCACCAGGAAAAACAAAAGTTTTCACTGGCTTTTCTCACTAATAAAAAGGGTCCTCAACAGTGGTTGGAAACGTACTAAGCAATATATGTCAGTTCTGCTCTCGTGACCATAAATCTGTGCTGGACAGGTCACCCTAGGTGTCTGGGAGTCACATAGACAAAGCTCACATATGTCAATTGCATGGCTCAGCTTTGAAGAATATGGCCATTTGAGGTACGCGGATCTGAGTTTGAATCGTTAACTCTTCTACCTTCTTGCTAAGTGTTATTAGGAAAGATCATGGGGCTATAAACATTTTCTGTAAAGGACCAGATGGTTGTAAATGTTTTAGGCTTTGTGAACCACATGGACTTGGTTGTGACTACTCAACTTTGCTAAAATTGTAGCATCTGTACACAGTGGGCATGGTTGTGTTCCAGTTAAACTTTATTTACAAAAATCAGTGGGATGTGGCCCATGGGCCATGTTTTGCTGACTCCAGGGCAAGATACTCAACCTCCTAAACTTTTGATGTTAGTTATGACTATTAAGAGATGACTTCTAGAGTGTTGTTAAAATTTAATGAGATAATTTATATTAAGTGCTTAGAATAGGACCTGGCCCAAAATAGATGTTCAATATATCTTTGGATGGATGGATGGATGGATGATGGATAGATGGAAGGAAGGAAAAGGTGGAGAGAGAAAGACAGGAAGGAAGAAAAAAAGAGGGAGGAAATATCCATATTGAAACTAAATATATGGAGTCATAATTTGCCAACTTCTGGTCTATTCGGATGAGAAAACCGAGTCTCTCCCACACAAGTGCTACTTTTTATGACAAACATATGATAAAACACTATAAAAATGGATCCAGACTTTATGGTAGTTGTGGCATGAAGAAAACTATGTTAAGATGTGTGGGTCATTTAGGGATTTGGTGCAAGCAATATGTTTATCATTCAGACAAAAAAAAAAAAGATGAAAAAGATACAGAGGTTGGGGAATGATAGGCTGGAGGTCTATGCAAGTTCAAAGGGAGCACAGAGGAGAGGCTTCTCACCTAGGCCTGAAGGTGAAGAGAATCATTTCCAAAGTGTGGATACCGCCTGTAGGACTTGCTAGTGCAGTGACTAATTAACCCAACGTTTCCAAGACAGCCCCAACGTTCCATAGGTTTTTTCCCCTTAAACTAGCTGATTCCTAAAAAGTGCAAAATTAATTTAATTTTTAAACCGTTGGGATTCTTTTTTATTTTTATGTTTGGGTTAAGAATATATGGGCCCGGAGCACATGAAGGTCCAGTAGTGAGACTCATCTTGTCAGCTGAAGTCTGAAAGGGCGTAGCCTCAAGAGAGCCAGTCTTGCATTTCCTGCAAAGTAGTTTTCATCAAGATCGGACTGGCTCAGGTAGTGAATATTTGTGATTCAGTGCTTAAGGTGGACATATCTAACATAAATTGACACATGTCAGCATAAGATGGTTTTTCCTCATAAGTGTTCAATGATTATCAATCAGTACTTAACTCATTTCCAAGCTGACTCTTTCTTTCCCCACATGGTGGTAGCGGGTCTTGTGCTCATCGCCTCTCGCTGCTTCTCATAATCTGACAGTTGCAGACAGACACATCCTTGGGCTTCTGTACTTCGCTTCACCCTGGCATTCTGACGTTGAGATGCAGCTTCAGCTGCCTGTAGGGGTGACGGTGGAGAGAACAGGGAGGGGCAGAGGGGAGGAAGAGGGGAGAGAGACTGAAACAGCCACCCACATGAACAAACAGGCTGTCGTACTCTAAGTACCAGATATAATTTCACAGAGAGAATGAAAGCCAGAAGAAATTGTTCTGGGAAAGGATCTAGCATGTTTCAAGTGCCAGGAACTGTGCTGCGTGATTTGTATGTTTTATTACATTTCATATTCACTTAGCCTATCGTTCCTTTATTCTCTCTCTCTCCCTCTCACATGACTGAGCAAATATAAAAATGATATTTTAGAATCTCTAGTTTGTGCAGAGTAAGAATGTGTCTCAGAAATGAAGGACCGCACCCTGGGCCACAGAGCCAGTCCGAGTTAAGCTAGACCTCACACTGAGGGCGTCTAGTTCCGGAGCGCCAGTTCTTTCCCATGCACACGGGTCCCTTCCGTCTTACAATGCGCTTTAGCGGGCCGCCCCTTTGTGTCGTTATCTGGGGGGCCACTGCATCAGCGTTCATCTGCTTACCCTCTCTTGAAAGCAAGGTGCTCGACAGTTCTTATTGGAGAGCAGTCTGTAACTGGCTGCGCCCCGTTTCCACTTTGGCTGCCCGGCAGCATCCAAATGTGAGGCCTGGCGGAGGGGCCTGTGGAGAGGCTCACGGTTAGCACAGGAGGTGCCTTCTGTCCAGGCTCGTCATCGCAGTCTCAACGCCAGTCCAGCTCTGCTACTCTTAGTGACATTGTTCTTGTATCATGTTCTTCCCGTAGCTCTCTCAAACCCTCTATGGAACATGGCGGTGAATAAATGAATGAACAGTTAACTAAATACCAGATGGGTTAGGTGTGGACCACGAATGATTTTTAATTAACTCTGAGCTGCACCTCCTGTCACATTTATTTTTTCCTCCCTCTCAACTCTGAGTTTCTGAACATTCAGTATTGAGCGAGTTAGGGAATCAGATTCTGAATAGTTGGTGCTTTTCACACAATTCTCTCCAAGTGCTATTAGCTCCTGGCCCTTTACTAGCTATGACTTTTGAAATCATTAGTTTTTTGAATAGTTTAAGCACCTCGATGGATGCACTGGGCTACTTGCAATATTAATAACTCATGTGCTCTAACCTTATGTTCCTGATAAAGGAATTCTCTGCTGTTTAAGGCTCCAGGATGAATAATGACTGAGTGTTTCTATTCTCCTCTTAAAATGGAGATTACTATATGTTGAATCGCAGCAGAACTACTTTTTTATAGGCTGTGAATAGCATAAAGGCCCATCATGTTATTCCAGGCAGTGCCAAGTGAATGGATAATGGTGAGCCAATTATTATAAATAATGCCTTGTTTCCGTTTGGCCCCTGTGCAGATTTCACAGAGCAGGGTTCTGTTAAAGGCTGGACGATTAAATTAAAGGAGACAGTGTTCACGCCAGCACCTAGCACAGGGTTTGGCACAAGCCGTGGCCTCATTCCAGCTGAATCAAAATCTGAGCTCAGCAGGGGTGTGGGGTTTTGCTTTGGTTTTTTTTTTGTTGTTGTTGTTTATTTGTTTCCTTCATATTTCATTTGCTGTGATAAGGGTTGCAAACAGCATTTCTCATTCAGGCCCATTGATGGAGGTGAGTCAAGCTGGGCAGGCGCATGAGTTCAGGGCACTTTTCAGAGCTCCTAGGAGCCCAGATGGGTGAGCAAAATGCTCTTTGGGGAGTCTGGTTATGGTGGAAAACAGAAAGGAAGATTCTAGCAGCGCAGGTGCGGCTGAGGTTCGTCTGAGAGAAGAGGCAAGGCGGGATGTGTCATGAATCTAGCAGGCAGGACCCGGGAGGACCAGGGGCTGGCTGCAATGTGGTGTGGACTTGGCTAGGGTGAGGGGTTCCAGAAGAAACACCTGCATGAGGTGAGTGTGCCAGAGTGTTCCTGCTGGGAGGGTGGTTGACACACTGCCAGACTCCTGAGAACTCAAAGTCCTCACAGATGAAGCCGTGTTTCCCAGGCCTCTCACATGCTGATGGAATAAGCACCAAGTTCTTGCACACCATCGCCTCCCATTCCATAGAGTTTAACCTTGAGGAAGTTCATCTAGTTTTCTCTCGGGGACTCAGTCTGCTTGTTTGCAGAATGAAGGTGTTGAACTACATGTTCTCTAAGATCCATGCCTTTGTGCATGTTTTTGTTTTATTAATAATGATGTGAGGCAGTCTCACGTAAAAGAAATATTTCTTTCTTTCTTTTTTTTTTTTTGTAGATGAACATATATCTTGAAGCCATGAGCTTTTATGTTGCTAATCTTGTTTTTTTATTTTGACAACTATTGTTCTACACTGACTTCTTTTTAATTCCCAGCTACTAGCAATTGTAATTCCATCCAACAGTGAAGTCAAGGACCAAGCTGAGTGGGTGATGGGAAGCACAGTTTAATATGGATGCCTCACCTAAAATTATACATCTGTATAGAGAAAGTGATAACCACTCCAAAGCTAGCATTACGCCATTTGATGACATATCTGTGACTTGCAGTGCGCAGTCTCCAAATGCCAGTTTTTCTAGGGTAGAAGCATATTTGAATTTAATTCATGCCAGGGAGTGCTCTGTTCTTTAAGATATAGGCATGCAGAAGGAGGGCGAGCAATCAAGTGAATTTGGATTTGAAAGAACATTTTGAAGAACTATCAAGTTAGTTAGATAACTGTCCCTTAACCCTCATTTTACCTCTGCTTTTCTTTACTTTGCCAAGGGAATCTGTGTCTTCTAAGTCCATAGCAACCTATTATCCGTCTACCACCTGTTGGCTGTCTTCTTTCATAACTGTCGTTGGGTGTGTAACCATGGTGGGGGGAGGGGGGTTATGAACATCTGGAATTTGAGAGAAAGAAGTTGACTAGAAACATAAGCTTGAGAGTCACCAGCATATTGTTAGTGATAGTAATAGATGAGATCATGAGGAGAGAGGAGAAAGATCTAGTGTACAATACTAATATAAAAATTGAACACATGGGCAGGGGATAAGGGGCCCGCAAAGTCATCTCAGAAGGAGAGCTGGGAAGCTGATCATGCAGAAGCCGAGGAATTGCATATTTAGAGAGAGAGAGAGAGAGAGAGAGAGAGAGAGAGAGAGAGAGAGAGAGAGAGAGGTCAGTGGCATTCCACACTCGCTGCCTGGTCCCGTGAGAAAAGGACTGAAAGAAACCCTTGCTTTAGCAACAAGGGGTACATGGCAGGAGCATTTCCAATATACAGGTGAGGACAGAAGCTGTTGGAATGAGTTGAGAACAAGGAAAGGAGAGATTATTTTATTATCTTTCATGAATGTGCCTGTGAGGTGGAGAGGATGTAGAGGAGACAGTGACCTGGGAATGGTATGGAGATCAGAGATTTTGCTGTCTGTCACAGGAACTATTTGGGCAAGTTTAAATGCTGGTAGGAGAAAGCCAGTGGAGAGAGGGAAGTTAAACATAAAAGTGAGAGGGGTAATGGATGAGGATTGAGCCCCTGAGGAGGCTAGAAGGCAGGAGACAGATGCAGAGCCCAGGAGGAGGAGTGTCCATTGCTTCTGACAGAGCAAAAGGGGGAAAGAAGAGTGCAAGGAAAGCTTCCTAGCGGGGTGGTCAGAACAGTTCTCTGCAATGGCCTCTTTTTGCGTCTATGAATTAGGTCTAAGCTCATACCCTAAAGCTGGGCAGATAGAGACGGATTTGGGAGCATGGTAGACGTAAAAGCAACAGTGGAGACTATGAGAGGAAGTTGGTAAGGGAGGTGGCAAAGCCATCAGTCTTGGGGTTTGTGTAGTTTTCTGGAGCAGAGCTTCGCAGCTCAGTTGGGGCATGGTTGCTTGGGTTAATACAAGGTGTCATGGGCTGAATTGTATGCCCACAAATTCATATGTTGAAATCTTAACCCTCAGGATATCAGAATGTCACCTTATTTGAAAATTGTGGATATAATTAAGATGACGTTATTAGAGCTCTAATCCAATGTGACAGGTGCCTTATGAATAGGGGAGATTTAGTCATATGCACACAAGGAGATTACCACATGGACATGAAGACAGAAGCAGGGTGATGCTTCTACAAGCCAAGGAATACTAATGATTGCCAGCAACCCCCAGAAGCATCGAGAGTCACGGAACGGATTCTCTCACAGCCCTCAGAAGGAACCAACTCTGCAGGCACCTTGATCTTGGTCTTTTTACCTCCAGAACAGTGAAACAATACAATATCTGTTATTTAAGACACCCAGTCCATAGTTTTTTGTAATGGCAGCCCACCAAATAAAGACCCATGGCATAGGGTTATTTAGTATTTATGTATGTATGAATATGTGTGTGTGTGTATGTATACATATATATATATATATATGTATATATATATATATACATATATATATATATATGTATTTTCTTTTGTTTCACCTTCAAGTGGTTGTGAAGGACTTAAGACCAACATTTTGAAAGCGCATTCTAAAAGTATTATTGATGAGAGAGCTCAAGGACTCCAAGGAGGCAGACAAAGAAGATAAAACAGATGAGGACAAATATAATAGAAAAAGACTAAAGGATTTGGTGTTAAAATGTTCTTTTCAGCTGCTATAGCTAAAATTTTGAGTAGCTCATAGGATTTCAGTTTCTTGGAAAATCTCAATCCTATTTAGAGTTTTCCTGTAAAGGTTAATCTTAGCCTCCGGGTTCTTGCTAAAATGATCACTGCATTATGCCTCAAATTAGAACTGCAACTTAGATCATAGCCAAGGTATTTGCAAATAATCATTTCTTGTTAGGATTGGCTTACATTTACATATGATAACCCAGCTCGAATCTATCCTCGGAGGGGCTTTCAAGTTGTCTGAGCTGTGTTTGTCTTCAAAGGGCTGCATGACTAGTGTGGATTTAATGGGCTATTTGCCCCATGATTCAGCAGTTCCTAGGTTCCAGCCCTTGAAGAATTTCCTCATTAGCTCCGAGAGACAGCTTTTTAATGAATAAAATAAGGGGGAAAGTGGGTTGTGGTTTCAAAAGCTACTGTGATTAAAATCATATGGACAGCTGCTGTTCCGTATGGTGTCACCCAGTGTGAATGAAAAAGTGCCCACTGTCAGAAAGCCACCGGGCTATAAATTCTGTTCACTGTACAACTGGCTGCTTTCTGCAGAGTTGAAAGTTCTAGGATGCGCTCGAGTATAGACTGCCTTGAGCAAAGCCAATGTATTTATAAATCTCATTTTGAAAAATAACTTTTCTCTTCACTGAAGGAAATTTGGAAAATATGTAAAAGTAAATAGCTTTGTAAAAAGCAAGTAGTCTCTTGAGTTTTAACATTTAGGGTGTCATCCATCTGGTCTCCCCACCTCCCATGCATACATATACTTGCATATATTTACTAACTTGGAATCATTCAGTAATCGAGTTTTGAAACTTGCTTTCATTAACATTATATCCCGACCAAATTCCCATGCCACAGAAACATGATTTCAGTAAACTCCATGTTCCACTCCCATAATTTGTTTGACTAATCCCTTCTTTCTGGAAGTTTAGGTTGATTCCAGATTTTTGCTATTACGATGATTCAGTATAAACGTTTTTTAAAGCTCAGAGCTTCTGGGGATTGCATTAGAATCTGCTGAAAGTCAGCTAGGGGTGCACAGGGCTTTTGACTATTGAACTCCTCTAGCTGAGTCCTTTGACCTCTAAATTCAAGGTCCCTTAGGACAGGGGTTCCCAATCCCCGGCCACAGACTGGAACTGGTCCCCGGCCTGTCAGGAACTGGGATGCACAGTAGGAGATGAGCTGTGGCTGAGGGAGCGAAGCTTCATCTGTATTTACAGCTGCTCCTCCTCGCTCGCATAACTGCCTGAGCTGTGCGTCCTGTCAGCTCAATGGCAGCATTAGATTAGTTGTATAACTATTTCATTATATGTTACAATGCAGTAATAATAGAAATAAAGTGCACCATAAATGTTATGCGCTTGAATCATCCCGAAACTATCCACCCCACCCCGTTTGTGGAGAAATAGTCTTCCGTGAAACCTGCCCCTGGTGCTAAAAATGTTGGGGTCTTAGCGGGAGGGCACTGCCCGATTTTCACTTGCATATCCTAAGGAGGGATTTGACACAAACAACAAAGCTCTCGGAGCTGGCTGCTCAGAAAATGGGCTTAAGGGCAAAGTGTGATTGTGGATGTGATAAACTGGGGGGTGGGGGACAGAAGCTGCATTATGTCCCCTCCAACGAGTTAGGGCTGTGACTCACAGGAGAATCGGGTTGTGATGCGGTAGTTTTTCTTTCTCCCCCATCCTCTCGGATTCCTCATGATGGAAAATTCATAAACTGTTCTCGGTGACAGTTGTGCAAAATGAAAAGCTCTGTGAGTGTGCTGAGAATAGATTATCCTGACTGCTGTTAAGCGGTTGACAAATTGGGAGTTTTGTCATACATCAGAGAACAATGGAGGGAGAATAAGGAACGATGGGCATCACATAAATACAACACACCTGACGGCTCCCCGGCCTCATTTATCTTCCTGTGTGGTGGGGAGGGGGAGGGGGAGGGGGCGCTGAGGGGAGATGGGTGGGCGGCGTGCAGGCCACGGGCATCCATGAGGCTGTGGCACATCCCTCCACTGAGGTCCCACCTCAGTGGTGCTGTAGGAGGTGCTAGGTTGTCTAGGGTCAGGGTCATTATAATTTCTGGACCTAAAGAAAGGTTTTCCATGAGTTGGGGGTGGGGGGAGGTCCCTGACGCCACTAACGGGCCAGCCATGAGTCTCATGTGGGCCAGGAGGTGGGTGAAAAGGCCACTGAGAGGAGTGGCCTGCAGCCCGGAGGTGCTGGAGCTGGTGATACACTCAGCACATGGTGGGGACAGACAGGCTGGTTGGCTTTTTATCCTGGCTGCCTGCCCCTCCCCCCTACTCCCAGCAGAAGGAAAGCAGGTGGCTAGAAGGCCATGATCAGCCGCAGGGCCCGAGTGAGGAAGGACAGTTTGAAGATCCTGCTCAGTTCCTTTCAGTCTGAGCATCTCAGCAGAGAGTTGCATTTGCAGCACAAAGAGAAACCTGCAAAGCGGGTGGCAGGATAGCTCAGGGGATTGAGCACTTGTTTTACAGCCAGAGTCCGTCCAGGCCCCAGGCCATGGGGATCCATCTACTGAACTGGGGCATGTGGGAGGCCCCGGGTTACATTCCTGCCCTGCGCTGCAGGCCCTACATCCCTCTGTGCAATGAAACTATGTCAAAACTGATGATGTACAACTATGGAGACGGCTCTGGGCCCTCCCCCTTCTCTGTCTCTCTCTTAAGAAAAGAAACCTGCGGAGATAGCAGTGCAGTGGATATACTGTCCTGTGAGGGTGGGCAGGGCTCCAGGATAGTGTGGGAAACATCAGGCAGACTTGGCAGCTGTCAGTCTCCATTCGCCTTTACCAGTGGTGCGACCTTTGGCAGGAAGTGAATTGACTTCTTTGCGCCTCGAATGTGTGACCTGTGAAACAGGATGGTGGCACCTACTCTTGTAGAAACGTTGTGAAGACTAAATGAGAAACTGTATGGGAAGTGCCTGTACTCCTACTAGGATGGCTCTGATCAGGAAGACAGCTAATAGCAAGCACGGGTGAGGATGTAGAAGTGGGGGAACCCTTATACATGGCTGGTGGGACTTTAAAACGGTGCAGCTTCTTTGGGAAACAGTGTGAGAGTTCCTCAGAAAGTTAAATGCAGAGTTACCATAAGGCCCAGCAATTCCAATTCTAAGTACATACCCAAGAGAAATGAGAAGGCACATCCACGACAAGTTTCTACATGTTCATAACGTTACTCACAGAAGCCCATGATGGAGGCAACCCGTGCATCCATCAGCTGAGGAATGAATGAATAAAATGTGGTGTGTCTATACAAGGGACTACTATTTGGCAAGAGATAAGAATGAAATTCTGATAAGTACATGCTGCAACATGGATGAACCTCGAAAACATGCTAAGTGAAAGAGCGAGTCACAAAGACCCCACATTGTATGAGTCCATTTATATAAACTGTCCAGAATAGGCAAATCCACAGAGACAGGAAAGAGATTCGTGGTTGCCTCCTTCAGGGAGAGAAGGGGGATTGGGAAGCTGTTTGCTAACGTGTGGGATTTCTTTCTAGTGACAGAATGTTCTAAAACTGGTTGTGATGATGGTTGCACAACTCTGTGAATATATTATATTAAAGTTCATTGAATTGTACACTGCAAATGGATGCATTGTATAATATGTTAATTATATCCCAGTAAAGGTGTTATTCTCCTCCCCTCAGCCCTCCCTCTCTAAAACAAAAAGAAACAGAAGGAAAAAAGTGCCTAATGCGCAGCCGGTAAATTAAGTGAGAAAGGGCCCTCTTCTGCCTCACAGAGTAGTTTGGAAAAGGTTGGCAGGGCCTCAGTTCTCAGCTCTTTAAGTTCAAGTTTGCATATTCCACTCCTGAAATCGGTCTACTCTCCAAAAAGAGACACTGAGCCTTCATCTAAGTCAAAAGTGCTCACCAGGGCCACACGCTTTGCGGCATCATCGTTCCAGGAAATCTGGGGTCTGAGCTAAAAGTCCTAGTTTGCATCCATTGGATTCCTTCCTCACCCCTCCAGTGAACACCCTTACTGATCCGTGTCTCTGCTGAGCCAGCAAATACCACACTGCAGAAGAATCTGCTGGAGAAAAGCTGTTGCCCTGGAGAAAGAGAGAAGTTCTTCCAGCTGTCTACCCCGCCTTCCTGCTGTAATTGAAGTCCGCTTCGCACAGCCTGTCCGAATCCGGGTGTCTGCTGAGGCTTGGATGTCTGGAGTCAAATGGAATAAGTGCCTCTTTGGAGAACAGCTCCTGGAGGCCACTGCACATTTGTCACATGTCAGTGGGATCTGCATATGGATGTGAAATGTATATTTAAAAATGTGTACACACTCGGCTACACACGCCTCCTGCTCTGAATGTGCTTATTCAGTTGCTCATCACAGACCGGCCCTGGGATGGGGGAGGGGAGGGGTTGACTGACTGCTCACCTTTGCCTTCCAAACCCACAGCACCCCATCTGTAAACATCCCCTGCCAGCCCCTTCTTTCCCATGTCTCTAGAGGGAGGGTGTCTGAATAGTTTTGCTCTGCAGTGGTGGCGGAGTGAACAATGCATTGGGAGTCTCCTTTTGGAACACTGGCTGTGTCACTTAGCGGCCATGCGACACACGGTATAGCAAGTGACCTCCCTGGGTCTCAGCTTCCTCATCAATCATATAAAGGCTTGGACCTTGGCCCCTCAAGGGCCCTAAAATTTGGAGTACCCCCTTCTCTTTTGCCTCAAGGGAGTAAGAATGGCATGACCCAGAGTGCTGAAATCTCAGTTGCCTCCCCCACTGGTACTGAGGGCTGCCATCTGAGACCATGGCACTCAAGCCCAATTCTGGATTGTGTACCAAATTCCGACACCTTCCCCTATGGTGGTTTTAAAACGGCCCCAAACTCTGAGGCATTTCTCCCAGTGACAACTAGAGTCTGCCCTTCCTCCCCTGGACCCTGAGCCAGCCGGGGACTGTCCCTTCCCCTGGAGAAAAGCAGGAGTGAGGTGACTTCTGAGCATGGTCTCTTGGGGTGCTCTTCCTTCTGGAGGTGCTGTTTCTCATAACTCACTCTGGGTGCAGTAAGAACCATACACCCGAGGCCACATGTCTGGGCTCCAGGTGACAGTCCAGCCAGCTCAGCCCTGGCGCCGGGCACATGGCTGAGGACGTCTTCCCGGCAGTGCGTGCCTCCAGCTCACCCTGCTCCAGCCCAAGTCCATGCCAGTCACCCCAGCCGTCCCCAACACTGTAAAGCAGAGCAGGCCACCTCTGCCCAGATTCCTGACGCACAGATTCTATGAGCACAATAAATGGTTTGTTGTTGTTTTATGCCACTATGTTTTGGAATGTCTGCCATTGTTGTAGACTGAATGTTTGTGTCTCTTTGCCCCCAATTTGTTTTTCTATCTTAAAGCTCTAACCCCCATGTGACAGTGTTTGGAAGTGGGACCTTTGGGAGGTGACTAGGTCCTGAGAGTGGGACTTTCATGATGAGGATGAGTGCCTTATAAGAAGAGTCACCAGAGCGTGCTCTTGCTCGGTAGCGCGCATGCACACAGTGAACAAGGGGCTGTCGGAAAGTCAGGGACAGAGCCCTCACCAGAACCTAATAATATGGACCCTGATGTCAGACATCCGGCCTCCAGAACGATGAGAAAAGCAGTGCCTATTGTTTAAGCCAACTGTCCTATGGGATTTTGTTATGGCAGCCTGAACTGACCAAGACAGCCCCACAGCAGTAGAAAACTGGGGTGCACGCAGTCTGGGCCCTGACATTTGCCACCTGGTACCTTGGTCACCATGAGTGTGGTCTACACAGTGGGAGCTGGTCACTACAAACACACCGCCAGGAGAGGAATCTTAGCATCATCTGCTTGTAGCTGTGAGATACCTTTGCTGTCTTCCCAAGAGGCCACTATGAGGAATCCTTTCTAAGGGCAGACTGGGACTAAGTGTGTGTGTATATGAGCACATGCACGCATATGCAAATGTGTGTGCACACACACGTACCCGTGTGTGGGTGTGTCCAGGAGGGGAGCCAGGGTGGCTGGTGGGGGGGGGGGGGTTGCTCCGGAGCAAAGACACAGAACTCTCTGGGAAGACTGAGGCGCCAGCCTCCCCCTGCCCTTCCCCAGCCTGTGCTGCAGGAACAACCCCACACTGTTTATCTCCAGACAGTCTCCTTCCTCCTGCCCTGCCACAAATCGAAGCTATAATCCAAGGACAATAGGGGGACTATGGTCCTTTTCATTCTGCAGCAGAGAGGCAGAGCTGACAACCCGGGTATTTATCTCACACTCTGACTTCCCAGAGGCCTCAGATTCATTAATGAATTAATCCTTCCTAACAACGGTCCCTTGATTAGGGTGGCATCATCATGTGTGCTCATCAGAAAAGGGGACTGAAGTGGCAGCCAAGGCTGCTGGTGATACATGGGCCTCTCCAGCTGGGGCCATTGAGGATGCAGTCATTCTAGGGGCAGATGAGGCCATGAGATGCCGAGTAGAGACTGTGGGGCTTGGAGCTGGGGGTCTGCATGCGAAGCTACCCTCTCGCTGTCCCTTGGACAGGCAGCTTTCCTGCTCAAAGTCTCAGTTTCTTTGTCTACCAAACAGGTAGAGATAGTTACCTCACCAGGGCAGAGCGTTTTTATGATGAGCGTGTGGTATGTGAAGATGCGCTGTAAGCTGTGACTTCTCACACTCATGTTCATGGTCATTGCTTCCGGGTCTCAGGGAAGACGCTATCTTTAGTTATAGTAGCAGGGCAGATGAGCAGCTGCATCGGCGAGGAGGGTCAGCAGGGCAGAGTGAGGACCCCTCAGACACCCAGGATCATGAGGATGATGAAGACCTTGCAACAATAGCAAGCACCCACAGGCCCCCGCCCCCACTCGGGTTCCCCTCTCCCGGCAACCCAGCCCTGTGCAACCTACGGCACCTACAGCACCCTCCTCATGCCCATCGCCTCCCGTGTTGGCACTCTTAAGTGATCTCCTTCTCTTTTTTTTAAATTTTTGTGTGTTCAGGAAGTGGTTTATTGTTGCTCTAAGTGTAAAAGCTGTCATTGATGAATGATTTTTTAAAAATCCACACTTCAGGTGACCTGCATGGCCCCGCTCAGCTTCCAAATCTTGGATTTGGAGAACATGACAGAGCATTTTTGTCCAGTGCACACAGTCATCCTACCCCAGACTGTGGCTCAAGTCAGAACCTCTAATTGCAAGATCCGGCCTTTACAGAAATGCTCTTCAGAACTCCATTTTTTTCCTTCCATTTTCTTTTGTTGTGGTACCATACACATGACATCAAATTGACTCACTTAGCCATTTTTCAATGTACAGCTCAGTAGTGTTAAGTGCATTTACATGAATGTGCACCCCACCTCCAAAACTCTTTTTGTCTTGCAAAACTATAACTCTAGACCCGTTAAATGACAGCTCCCCACTCCCCACTCCGCTAGCTGCTGTCGCAACCACACTTTCTGCCTCTGTGAACACCTCCTAGTTCCTCCTACAAATGGAGTCAGACAGTATTTGTCCTTTTCACTGAACAAAATATCCTCAAGGGTCATCCATATGGTGCCATGTGTCAGAACTGCCTGCCTTTTTCAGGCGGGGTAATATTCCGTGGCATGGATATGCCACGTTTGCTTGCCAGTTCATCCGCCTATGGACACGTGGCTTCCATGTGTTAGCTGTTGTGAATATGCGGCCACAAACTCGGGTGTATTCAGAACCGCTTCTAATGCAGAATGAGCAGTGCCATCGAATGGAAATGCAGTGGCAACTGAACACGGCGCTCTCCACAGTGACCTCTGGTCATGGCAGGACAGGCGGAAATAACTCCAGGCGAATATTTAAAGCACCAAGTACAGAGAGCAAATTGCTCTTGTCGGGTGTGCGGGCAGAAAGCCTCTGTCTGTGCTAGGTTGTCTCTGGCTTTTCATTTTAACAGTGTTTCTCAACCTTTTAAAAAAATTATCGGCACGCCCTCTCTTCCCAGGAGCACGTTTAGACATTTATGTCTGACTTCCCATGAATGTTTACGTGCTGCTCTGTGTAATCTGTACCTTATGTATAGAAAGAGTACAATTCCTTTCACCTCCAAGAACACCCATCAGGCATTCTTACTCTCCTTGAGAACATGTACTTCAGCAGACGGCTTTACACCGTGGTTCTGAGAAGCAGCAGCCAGCTGGGTTCCTCCAGAAGTTCTGTTCCTCCCATCTACTCTGTTTCTGGTTGTTCCAGTCTCTTCCGTCTAGACTCAGTAGAACAAAGAGCAGTGATCTAATGACCTTCTACCGGGAGCTGTCCTCCGTGGCATTCAAGGGCTACATGTGGCTAACTCAAATTTCAACAAAAGTTAAGTAAAAGTAAAAATTCAGTCTCAGTTGCTCTAGGCACATAACTATTGTCATGTGACTCAGGACAGCACAGGTCTAGAAGGTGCCCATCATCACACATGGTTCTGTTAGATAACACTGGACAGGTGGCCTGTAAACTTAGTGAAAGGAATAGCCACAGATTCACTGGCAGTGTGGGTGTTGGACAATCCCAGACATCACTGGGAGGTCATCCTCTCCTGAGTTGCTTTAACTTTCTTGATAACAAAAATCACCACAAATCTGTGAACATTGCTATTTCCCTTTGACTGGCTTCCCCTTTCCCTTCACTATATTGCCAGCATCGAAAATCAGGTAGACCTGGTGGGGTGCCCAGCTTGAGCGCTGTCTCAACCTTGGGCAAGTTCCTTACCTTCTTTGCGCCTCAGTTTCATCACTTGTAAAATGGGGACCGTGCTTTCTGTATGACAGGCATGCCATGTCTCTGTTGCATGTGAAATTCAATGAGAGAATGCATGTGAGCATATTTTGTCAACCAAAAGGCATCATATGAATGGCATCACATTACCCCAGCCTGGCCCACAGCAGATGCAGGACAAATGTTAGCTGAATGAGTGAGTGTTGTTTTCTGTGCTAAGATCTGTGAGCAGGCAGCAAGCCTGCAGCCTCCGTATTTTTTCAGCCCTGAGTTCTCTTGCCCTCAGATTTTCTGTGCCGGGGTACATCCCTACCCCATCAGCCTTGGCAGCTAGATGTATGTGTGTGCATGTCTCCCTGTGAGGCAGGGTCCAGGAGAACCATTGTATTTGTTACTGACTAGAAGGGATCCCCCAGCGAGGTAGCAGTATGGTGGGTGGGGTCACATATGGAGTCAGGGAAAATCAGGCCCCCGTGGAGTGTGCTCGAAGCCAGCACTTCTCAGACTACTTGTGCACAAGTATCACTGAGGAGCCTGTTAAATGCAGGCTTTGATTCTGTAGGTGGAGCCCTAAATTCTGCATTTCTACTAAGTTCTCTGGTGATGTCATTAGTGACAGTCCACCAAACGCACTTGGTGCCTCAAGGGCCTGAGGACCCATCTCCTCTAGGCTCATTGGAGATCTTGGGCATGTAGAGATTATTGAGTGTTGTACCATATCTATAGAATCAGACTCTGGGGCCAGGGCCCCAGAACTTGCATGATGAACATGCTTTCCAGGCGATTCTATGCATCCTGGCACCTGAGAACCACAGATCCAGGGACTGAGTTGGGAGGCTCTGCTCCACCGTGAGATTGGGAGAGACCCCCTTTCCTGGTGCCCTCCCCCGCAGTGGGTGATCCGGGTGCCGGGAAGCCAGGCTTTGCTCACAGTGTTCACATGCCAGCTTCTGAAATCCTCGACCTTTTAGGTCAGCCTTCCACACACTTTGCCAAGAACCCCCTTTACTCCGAAGTCTGAGCATATTTGGATAAGATACTGAGACATTTGCAAAAAGTGAGGCTGAGAATTGATGGGGCTGAGGCGTTAGCTCAGCCATGATTACTCATCTAGCCCTTGACCTTTCTGCAGAGATGTCTGAGAAATGAGTAAATTAACACCAGCGGCGAGTGTCAAGGGCCTGCAGACCCACCACTTCTCTCACGCAGGGGATGAAGAGCAGAACTGGGCCTGCGAAGTCAGCATCACCAGCTTCCAGCCAGATTTCCAATCCCTTTGCCTGCTCCCCAGCGAGGTCTGAGAGCCCCACCCCCACTGCCCCCGCAGCTGTGTCCTGAGGGTCAGTCCCGGTCAGAGGCAGAGAGTGGTCAGAGATGGAGTCAGCCACAGGGCCGGGCTCTGACCGTGTAGCGCATCTCCACAGGCTCCAGGGCAGGTGTTAATGGATTCTTTTTTCAGCTTTAATGAGGCACAGTTGACAAATAAAATTGTAATATATTTAAAATGTGCAGGGTGAGAAAGATAAAGGACGATGTTTAAAGTGACGATTTGATGTATGTATACATTGTGAAAGGATTCTCTCCAGCGACTGAATACATCTATCACCTTATCATCTCCTGCATTTACTTTTTTTTTTTTCTGGTGTGAACTCATAAGTTCTACTCTCTTAGCAAATCTCAAAGATACAATGCAGTGTTATCCACTATATTACTGTGTTATCCACTATATTACCTTATTATCCATAAGCTCCTCAGATCATATTCATTTTATTAATAAAACTAAAAGTTTTTATCCTTTTACCAACATTTCCTTATTTCCCTCATTCCCCAACCACCATTGTGTTCTCTGTTTCTGTGAGTTTGACTTTTGAATTTTGTGTTCGGTTGTACATTTACGTGAGATCACGTGGTATTTATCTTCCTTTGTTTGGCTTCTTTCTTTAGCATCGCACCTCCAGGTTCACCCATGTTGTTACAAATGGCAGATCTTCCTTCTTTTCTAAGGCAGAATAACATTCAATGACACACACACATACACACACCTACACCCCTCATTTTCTTTATTATCTGTTGACAGACACTTAGACTGTTTCTCTTTGTTGGCTCTTGTGACTAGTGCTGCAGTAAACACAGGAGTACTGATGTGAGGAGACTTCTTTGATAAATACCTGGGAGCGGACTTGCTGGATCATACAGAGCCAAGGACTGAGGTGGGGAGTCCTGCCTGAGCTTTTTAAATTTCTTAAGGAACTTGCACCCCATTTTTCATGTGGCAACTGTATTAGTTCACATTCCAGCCAGCAGGGCACGAGATTCTCTTGTCTCATGTTCTCACCAACGCTTGTTATTTCTTCTCTTTTTGATAGGAGCCATTCTGACAGGTGTGAGGTGACATGGCGTTGTGGTTTTGGTTTGTATGTTCCTGATCATTAGTGGCGCTGAGCACCTTTTCATCCACCTGTTTAGCATTTGTATGTCTTCATTGGAAAAATGTCTATTCAGGTCCTTTGCCCATCTTTTTATTGGGTTGTTGCTTTCTGCTGCTGAGTTGTGGGTGTTCGTAAATGGATTCTTCGTGGACCCCTCAGGCCTTTCTCTAGGCCTGTGCCTTTCACGGGCCTCAGTTCCTCCGTCACTCAGGCCGCAGTCACTCCACAAGTTCTACACCCACCCCTGCCTGCTCTGACGGAGACTCTGAGATGTTCTTTCCCCCTTGACCTTGACTGTCTTCCAGTTGGACAGGTGTCCCACAGCCCGCATAAGACTCCTCTGCTGACAGTGTCCCCGCTGTGGGTTGCACCAATCTCTTGGCAAAGGTTTCTTGTCAGAGCCTGAAAGGGGAGCTCCTTCCCAGCACCCACCAAGCCTCAGGACAGGCCCACCGGCCAGGCCCCCTGCTGTGCCATGAGCCAGGGCAGTGCAGGCTGTGGCAGTAAGGACATGATGCACTTAGGACACTCAGTGGCCTTAGGATGTGGAAGAGGTTTGGTCAGAGCAAGCCAGCTCAGAGGAGCGTTCCTGGGAGAAAACCAAGGCTGGGGCACGCCTGTCCCTGCTGTCCTCCTCACCCCTTTTCCTTCTGACCAGCATAGTTACATTCTGGAGGACAGACGTCCCCCAGCATCATCAGGGAGCCTGGGCTTTGTGACCTTTAAGTGCCCTTGTGACTCTGAGCACATAGGATCCTTTGTACTGTGTGTTGTGGTGCAGGAACAAGACATGTCACCAGCCTAGTGGCTGGAGGAGGGCCTTGGGCAGAGCAGACCCTATAGATGGAAACTAGGAAAAGGTCCAGGGAGAAGGTGGACTTGAGCGGTGACATCAGCTAAAAAAGAACGGGGACAGAGGGGAGGTCGAGCGAAGTATCTTTTGTTTTGTTTTATTCTGTTTTTGACTTGGTGGGTCTTAGAGTTTCTACAGTAACCTGGCTGTATGAGTTCTCTTGCACCCTTTTTAGCAGCCATGACACTTTGGAGATCGTGAGCTATGCAGGGAACAGGGTGGCCTGGCTTTGGGGTCCTTAGCAGGGTTTATTGACCCCGAGGAATGCCTGGACCCAGAGGACTTGGGGCGCAAGCATCTCCACCTCGCTTCCTAGTGGATGTATGCACAAGACAAATATGAGTATGAGAGACCCTCCTTCCAGCATGTTCTCTTCCATCCTCCCCACCCACCACCATCGCCACCCATACTGATGCTGGGATGGAAAGAACATTATCAGGAAGAAAATGACAAAGACTACCTGCTACCGAGCCATTGTCCTGGAATATTGTTGACTCAGTTTTCTTTATGAGCTAAAAACCACTGTTTCATGAGCTCCTGGGGATCTAGACAAATCACATTCCTGGTCTCTGGAGGGATCACTGGGCCCCACCGTCTGAGAACCGATATCAGTCATTCACATGAGGCTCAAAATTTCACAGGCCCTGCATATCAGCAGAGATAAAGGTGAAGGCAACATAGTATAAAATGCGTGGGTTCTCAGCCATTGACTGTTGAAAAGACCAGGAAATGTAGAGGTGGGAGAAAAATGGGGGAGTGATAATTCAGTAGAACAGTGTTGACTCATGGCTACTCAACGCCCCCAGCAGGAAGCCCCAATCTGGCCCCCTGTGTGCCTAAAACCCCCTGCTTTGCAGGCATCACTTGTGTTGGAAAGCTAAGAGCTTCTTATACACATGTGGGTCTTCTCAGTTTTCTTTTCAGTTTATTTACACGCCAATCCCTTTTTGTTTGATTTGTTTCTGAAACCATGTTTTTACAATGAGACAAAGGAAACAGGAAGGAGATGTTGGCTCTATGGCAGTTGCTGAATCTGGAGGTTCCCTAAGGAACTCCATGTTGAGAGGAGCTGGATATCCTTGGAGGAGGGAGTCTGAAAGGTGGGAGGAGAGTGATTCCTCACTGTTGGCTCCAGTTTCCTCTTTACTAGGTATCTTGGGAAACTCATCTAAGGAGATGAAGCAGAAATGTCATTCTCTTCCATATATTGAGTGAGTGAAGGTTGGAAATCTAACACTTATCTCAGTCTCCAGGTTCCACCTCTCAATGTATTCCACTCGTTTCCACTACTTATCCAGAATGAGCTCTGCAAACATCAATCAGATCATGTCACTCCTCTGCTTAAAATCCCTGAAAAGCTTCCTATTGCCCTTAGGATAAATTCTGAACTCCTTGCTTATGGCAGTTTGCAAGTCCCAGAGTGGTCTCGCCTCGCCTACCTCTCAAAACTCTCTTCGTCTGCCCTGCCATGCATTGTACTCCAGCCTCGCTGGCCTATTTCTTTTCTTGGAATTCTTCAATTTTTTTTTTTTTTTTTGGCCTGTATGCAATTGTTGTTTTTCTCTATCTGGAATGTTCTCCCCTCTCCAGATCTTCACTTGGCTGGCCAGTGTTTCTCATTTTGGTCTCAGCTCAAGTATCATCTCCCAGACCAATCTAAGTATTCCCTCCCTCCCCACTCCCTGTTACTCTTGTCTCTCATAGATCCTGGTTAATTTCTTTATGATACTGATCTCTCTGAAGTGATGTGTGTGTCATTTGTGCATGTGCTTTTTAAGATTATTTATTTATTTATTTATTGTTTTTGACAGAGAGAGAGAGAGAGACAGAGACAGAGACAGAGACAGAGAGAGAACTGAACTGGGAGAACTCCCCAGTTCAGCATATGGGTCCACACGGGCCAGGGCCAGGATTCGATCCTCGATCCCCGGGGCTTCAAAGTGAGCGCTTAACCCACTGAGCCATCCTGGCTTCCCCTGTGCATGTGCTTTTTAATCTTCAGCCATTTGTCACTAGATAGTAAGCTCTATGAGCACAAGAACTCCTGCAGCACCTCACGAATGGCTCAGAGTTGATGCTCAGTAAAGAGCTGGATAAATGAATGACTGAATGGACAACAAATGAAGGGGTGCTCTGTCCCCTGGAATTTGGAATCTTCCAGATTCATAGCTTGCAGGATATTTATTGTCTCTTATATTTTTATTTGCTAAGGTGCCAGACATGCATGTCTCACTCCCATTTTATACCTTAAGAAGTTAAAGTGTGAAGAGGTTGTTTATTTGATGTGCCCAGCATCACACAAGTAATCTCGGGACAACCAGGAATGGAGACAAGTTCTAGCTGATTGTAAAGTTCCTTATGCCATCACCATCTAATGCTTGGTGGCATTTAAGGATTGGCCAGAAAGTCTGCTTGGAAGAGGAGCACAAGTAATTCTGGGAGAAACGAAGAATCGCACCATGGAAAAACATGTACTCTGGAATCCCACTGCTTGAGTCCTAAACCTGGCCGTTCTCTTTTCTAATTGTGACCTTCCAGATTTCTTAACCTCTCTGTGCTTTGGTTCTTCCATCTGTCGAATGGACATGGTAATAGCATTGTGTCTGTACCATAGAATGAGTGTCCACTGGCCTTATTACTGTTATTCTTATCCTCTAGCTTGCAGTGCTGAATCTTCCTTAAGAATGATCTGCTAGCACATGAGTCTCTTTGAAAATCCCCGGTCTCTCTCTCTCTCTCTCTCTCTCTCTACCTACAGGAACTTTTATCAGCGGTTTCTCTTGTTGCATGTGACTTTAGAGGAAGTGTAATGTGCAGCCTGTCATGCACCAAAGGAACATAAACTTTAAAAGTGGAGAAGGAAATGGATGTGTTAGTAACACGGAGCGGTGGGGAAAGCCACCCATTAAATTACCTTTCTGCACAAGAAAAGGACTGTGAGCAAATTGGCAGTGAATGATGATGGGGTGGCAAAAACATTAAGAAGCCGAGCCAGTAACAAGGCATGGACCCTAGACCAGCATCAAGGAAAGTGTGGTTTTATTATTCTCTTCACAAATGGTCTCTATTTATTTATTTATTCCTGTTGTTGCTTTTTATTCACAATCTGTGGAGCTGATGTTCTTGCTACCAATACTCTACCCAGCATAGACCTTGGCTCGACAGCTGGTCTGATGCCTGGAAACCTGTAGTTCCAGAAAGGTGGTTCCAGAGACGACCTTGGGAACATTTCACTTAAACACGCTCATTTACAAATGAAAATCTAAAGGCATGATAGCAAGGGTCACTTATTTATAAATTTGGCAATGATATATTGAGCAAGTTTGCAGGGTTTCAGGTTAGGTGCTGGAGAAAATCAAAAAGGTTCTCTCTTTCCGAGTGGAACATGCACAATGAACTCTTGCAAATAACTGTTTGTAATGGAGGTAACATGCGAATTGCGGAGAACCTCAGATCTTGAGTTCCTGTCTGGACTGCCACTTCTTCTCTGCACTGGCGTGATTTACTGAGCTCCAGCTTCACAGCTGTGATATGGGGAAGGTGGTGTCTGGCCTGTGAATCGGACTAGGATTTTCTGAGCACCCAGACAGTTATCACACATGCCGATGCTTGATGGCCTATTGAGCAACTGGTTTTGGATGCTTTTGTTGCTGGTTGGGCGATAATTTGCAAGCAGGGGATTGCAGTCACTGAAATACTCCATCTCATGGGAAAATGAATGGGACTCTTGTGAAGGGTGGAGGACACATTGCATGTTGAGGGTGGAGCAGAGAAGAGCCAAAGTTGTCCCTAAGCCTTTATTCTACAGGGGTTGTCCTTCGTGCTGTTTGGAATAAATGGGGAAGGATCCCACTATGGGGAATAAATAGCTCATTCAACCAGGCAGCAATTGCTACTCGCTAGTATCTAACTGTGTGATAAGTGTGAGAAGGGAAGATAGTTATTTGAGAGCTCAGAGTTTGCAGGAGACACAGAATCATAAACATAAAGATACAGTGCAGTGTCTTGACAGGCTCAAGACAGAAGGACCACAAACCCACCTTGCTGGAGAGGATGACTCAGCTGGGTCTTGACCAGTTGGGCTGTGCCCAAAAGGGCAGTCAAGGCTGAGAGAACAGCACAAGGACAGCGTGATGCAGCAAGTTTAGGAAACTGGCTGGGTCTCCCAGGAGAGACCTGAACTACAGGTGGGCATGCTGGGAGGCATGCTGGGAGGAGACATTAGCAAACAATTTGAGTTCTAGGTAGAACCTGAGCTGAACTAGGGGATGGTGTTTGTGGAAGCCATCTTGTGATGATAGCTTGGTGGCATCTGATTAGGGTTCGTCAATTACAGATGTAATTTGTAGTCATTGGGGAGAGTCAGTCTTCTCCCCATTGTAGCTGCTCTTGGCAGTCACCCACTGGGTTGTGAAATGTGCTGCCAATTCTGTAGGAACGGTTTTCAAGATGGGGATGCAGACAGCACACATCATCATGAGAAGGCAGATGGAGAGGGCACACACCAGAGGGGAGCCATGCACATGACACTTCCCAGGGAGCTGCCTAGGAGGGCCGCTGTTCCACAGGAAGTCACTCAGTGTGGGCAGTCCCCCATACTCTAACCCAGGGGTCTCCAAACTTTTCAGCCCGAGGGCCGCATTAACTATCAAACAGCAGTTACCGTATATCATCTCATTGACGGTGAACAGAAGTAGAAAAAGTAAGCGGCTGATCTTGGCAGGATACACGTAAATTTCCGTAATTTTTTTCCGTAGATAAAAAGGTCTCCACGGGCCGGATGAGAGGGCCTCGCGGGCCGCATCCGGCCTGCGGGCCATAGTTTGGAGACCCCTGCTCTAACCCAGCCCTCCCATTCCACCACTGTTTCTTGAGGCTCTAGGAAGTAATGGAGTTCTAAGGCAGGGAGCATTTCATCTCTAAGGAGGGATAGGTGGACTTTACTCCTAAAACATGCATCTATTAAGCTCCTTTGGTTTGCAGAACCAGCCATATGTATGTGACAGCTGGGGGAGTGACATAAGGGGCTCCTTGAATTATTTGCAAAAATGCAGAAAACAGAGCTAAATAGAAGTGTAAGATTCCTCATTGTCTCAACCACGAGCTACTATTAAAATTTGGTGTCTTCCCTAACGTATTTTGTTCTTCACATGTATATGTTATCAAATTGGAGATGCCCTTGGGTATATCCTATTTTGTACATAGCTCTTTTTACTAACAGATGCCATAGCATTTATAAAAGCTGTCCTATTGTTCTTTCTTGTCATAAAAGGAGTACATAGCTATTTCAAACAATTTTACAAGATGAAAACTACATGTGCAACAAACATCACCTACTGCCCCCATACCTGGAGATAACTCCTGCTAACACCCGTGTGTATGTTCTTTCAGAATTTGGCACTCAGATACATAGTTAGATATATAATTGTAAATATAAATACAAGTGTAGGTAGGCTTGGTATTTAACCTTATTTTCTACTTTATAGCTCTCCTTTTATTGTAATATATTTTAAGCATTTATGATTTTCCTTTTTTACATCTGTAGAATATGGCTATATGACATAATATCTATATGACTAAGACAGTCAAAAGGGAGGTTACTTTGAATGATTTTCCAAAAAGCTACATCATAAATTATATAATATCACATTTATGGAATTTAGGTTGTTTCTGTATTTCCTGTCATATAGCCAGAATGATGAAAAGGCTTTTATGTATGTATGTACTCATATCCATTTATTACCTTAGGACAAAAGTTTAGAAGTGAAATTGCTGTGACAAAAATTGGGAACATTTTACATTTGGGTCCATTTATGTGGTTGGCAGAATTATCAGATGATATCTGTTGATGACATATGTCTTTATACAATTAACTTTCCTTGAGTGTGGGTGGGACCTGTGATTGCTTCTAACCAATAGACTGTGGCAAAGGTAGTGGGATGTCACTTCTGTGATGACATTACCTTCCATGGCAAAAGTGAGGGGGGTTTGTAGATATTCGTAGGATCTCTAAGCAGACAGATCAACGTGAGTGAGCCTGACCCAAACAGGTGAACTCTTTAAGAGAGGGTCTAGAAATCACATATGATCTGGCCTTGCAGAAGCAAGGCACCATGGGTCTACAGCTGCAATGAAATGAATTCTGCCAATAATCTCATGAGCTTGGAGGCGACCACAATTTCAGTGGGTCCAGGCTCAGCTGAGTTTTCTACTCAGAGTCTCCCAAGGCTGCAATGAAGGTATTGGCCAAGGCTGGGATCTTGAGATGATAACTGTGTGCTATTTAGCCGATAAATTTTTGGTGATTTATTACAGAGCAATGAAAAGCTAATGCAGTATAGAAAAACTGCCTCTGATAAATTATATGTCAATATACACTCCCAACTAGTGTGAGAGCTCCCATTTCCACAGGGTGTTGCCAGCCTTTTAAATCTTTGCCAGTCTAAGAGGTTAAGAAAAACTTTATTTGTGATTCTCAATTACAAATAAGGTTGCACTTTTCTCATATTGTTATTTCCATTTTAAAACTCACTTTTAGTATATCCTATCCTTAGTTATATGATTTGGTAATTATATCCTTGTCTATTTTTGAATTTTTCTTATTGGTTTGTGAGAACTCTTTACATATGCACAGGTCAGGAAAGAGACAGAAATATAGATATTGTTTTATCGGTTACAAATGTTGCAAGTACATTTTTCTCCCTCCAGCTTCACAATTTTGTTTTTTCACTTCAAATGTTGGTTATGGTGTTTGGTGAAGATAGATATGGTATTTCCTCATTCTGTTGAGCTTTCCAAAAGCCACTCTGCTTGTCTGTATAAAAAACGGATTGATGGTAAGAGAGCAGTGAAGAAGCGATTGCATTAGAGGAAGGCTGACTTGCCTTAGGTACTACAGGGATGGAAAAGGGTGGTCTGAGCCCAGAGGCATTTTAGAAGTGGAATCAGTAGAGTTTGGTGTTCTTGAATGGACCTCATCAGTAGACACTAAGTTCTCTGAGGAAGTTCCTCGCACATAGGAAGTTTCTCTCATCAGGGGGTCTGGGACTTGCAAACCCCTGAGAACAGGCAGTACATATGAGGCTGTCTGGGAAAAATCCAGCCATAAATACCTCTATGTTTCCTAGTATATGGCTGGATACTTTCCAGAGAGCCCTTGTATAGCCTGCAATCACAGTCCTGCCGTTATTTCCAGTGAAAGGATGACTGTATTATTCCTGGAGGTTCTTCTTCCCTCCTTAAGAGATAGACGGTTCCCTCTTTCTTATGTTTCCCTTGAATCTGCCTCACCAGACAGACCTCTGGCTTTGAAGCTGAGCAAATGGGCAGGGATGTTTGCTCACACACGGCTCCATGGGGACATGCTTGACATGTCCCTTCAATTTTTCCTTTAATACCATGGGCAGCCTTGTCTCTGGGGATGAGCAGGAGCAGAAGTGTTCAGCAAAGTCCAGCAAGACGTCAGACAGCACCCGGAAGTTGTTGGCACGAGCAGAGAAGGTAGCCTGTTCTGTCCCTAGGTTCTAGTAGATTCCTCAAACCATTGGAAATGAAGAAATGCCGGCCACAGCCACACAGAAGGATGACACGAGCTAGGAGTCTCTCACTGGTGGGAGTAGAGGGGAAATGCCAGAGTAACAAAACCTGGACCCTGACAGCCTCGGGGCACTGCTGAGCTGGATCTAGTATGTGTCTTCAAAACCTCTCTTGGCCCCTTTTTTTGTTTAATGCAGTTTCTCAACTGCGGGCCATTTTGCTTGTATTCAGGGGACATTTGACAACACCTGCAGACATTTTTGATGGTCACAACTGGGAGGGTACTTCTGGTATCTAGTGGGTGGAGGTCCAGGTTCCTTCCAAACCAAACCTCTTATGGTGCGTAGGCCAGTTCCCCACTGCAAAGAATTATGTGTCCCCGAATATCAAGAGGACTGAGGTTGGGAAACCCTGGTTAAGTAGGAACAAGGGGATCGGTGTGAATTAGTGCTGTGTCCAAGTTAGAGGCATACCTGTGAATAACTGGTCCCCGGAATCCTTTTCTCTTTCTCTGGGGTCTCTGCTGAGAACTGCTTGGCCTCATGGTGAGAGTGAAGACTCACCTTGAGCTCTGGCCACAGACAACACTGCTCATGTGAAAGCTGAAGAGGAGATTAAAAAGCCAATTCATTGGTGAAGTACAGCCCGATCTTTCCTCTCAGACCCCAAGGCTAACATTTCTAAACACCACCAACATCCCAGTCTCTTGTACCAACCTACAGAAGGACTGACATAGCTCTGATTCTGGGGACCCATCGCTCTGCCCAGGTTGAAGCAGGGTGCCTACCAGCTGCAGTTAGCCATGGGAGGAGGGCAGAGGGAGGAGGCTGGGTTTTTGAAATTCTGGAAGCAGATAAAAATTGGATATGTCTTAGCATGAGCTGGACCTTCTATAAGTGACAGTCAGAACAGATTATTTGGATTCTCAACTCCTGGGACAGTGGTTTTCTAAAGTAGTTCAGGGAAAAAAAAAAGGTGAAACTGAAATAAATGAGCATTAAATGTTAGCTGCATCTCTCAAGCATAATGTGAATTATCTATAGGTACATATAGGTAAATGTATACTACTAGATAGCAGATCCTTGAATAACATCATTTTGTCCAACTTCATTTCATTATAAGGTTGATGCAGAAAAACAAAACAAAACAGTCAGTTCCTGTCTAGGGCCACCACTGGTGTGAAGTTGGCATGGTCCCTCCCCAGGCCTGCTTGGGTTATATCCTGGGCTTCCTATCTCCTCCCACAGCCCATGATGGGCACGGGAGGTTCATGGGCGTGTCCACGTTGTCCCCATGTGAGTGAGTGTGGGTATGTGTGAGTGTCCAGGGTGGGTTTCTGTCTTGACCCTGAGCTGCTGGCACAGGCTCTGGCCACCGTGACCCTGACTGGAATAAGCAGGTTGGAAAATCATGATCTTGCTTTTATTCCTCTTTCTTAAATGTATGTATATCTCACATTGATTTCAATGTCTAGTATTAGAAGTTTGGTGATGTTAGGTGATCAGAAATCTGCCTTAGGAGCTTAACTCCTGTTTCTATCATGTAGCCTCAGGTAAAATTGGTTTCTTTATATGTCATTCCATCTTTTCTCTTGAAGCCACAGTTTCTAAGAATGTATCGATGGTGGTAAGTGAGAATTTACTAAACATAAGTGTTAAGAGTTTTTAAAAGATCAACTCCAGGTGGAACAAGGTTTCCGTTCTTTCTTGTTTTCTTAATGTCTATTGATATTGGCAGCATTTTCTCTGTCCCAAAAGATAGTGATAGAACACATTACAAAGGATAAATATTGGCCCTAAATTGTCACTCTTAAAAGGTATCAATGCCTGTGTTCTGTTTTCATGGACCACTTTTAAGAAAGAAATGTATTTTTTGTGTCTTGAGTCTGTTTCTCAGAAGTGGTTTCGGTGGGACTGAATCTGGGTTGACAACAGCCAGTGGGATTTGCATGGAGGCGGCATGGTCTCCGGCCAGTAATCCCCAGAGCTCTGGTCCTCGTCATTCTTGATCTGGCTTGGCAGGAGCTGCTTCTTGTCTCTCACTCTCCCGCCCCTTAGCAGCAGTCTCCTGATGGCACCTGTTTCGATTGTTTCTCTGATTGCTGGTCCTCTGGGGCCCATCCCCCCTTTCATTCAGTTCTTCTCTCTCTTACAATAATTTCCTTAGTACCCAAGGCCTCAACCAACTGATGCTACAGAGAACTCCTAAATCCACATCTCCCTGAGCCATAGTCCTGCCAGCCAATGAGATGAAAACACATTTATGAGGCTAAACTCATTCCCTCCCACTATCTTCTACTTCTAGCGAAGTGGTGATTGCCTTGTCTTACCCCCATAGGTCAGGAAGCAATCTCAGGCAAGCTTACAGGGTGAGCCTTTGCTGTACTGCTGAGGAGGTTACTGGCTCCTCCAAGCAATCAGGGCTGCCACTATGAACAGTAGAGTTCTCATCTATTGTCATTCTGACCTTAAAGCGATTCCACGCAGCAAACTCCCCACTCCTCTGTGAGAGCTTCCGTGTGTTGCGTTTTCACAGGTTAGGTAAGCAAGCTCTCCAGCTCTGCTTAAGTGGAAGTAAATAAGCTTTATGACTTCACTTTTGTGTAACCCCAGTGCATGACAGAGCACCTAGCACAACTATTAAGAAGACAAAATAGAAGGTAAACTAATGTATGAGACAGTGACCGGGAGGGTGGACAGGGCAGGCTTCTGTGGAGAGGTGACACAGGACTCAGTGTCTGGATGCTGAGCATCACCTTCCTTCCTGATAATCACAGGAGAGCCTCCACCTGGGAGCTGTCAGAGGCCACGTGACCACCAGGCACAGGAGGTGTGCAGGGGGTTTCATACTCCAGTAGGGACCAAGCAGGCAGCTTTTCAGGACCTTGCTCTTCTGATGATTCTGACATCTCATGGTCATTCCTATACCTTCGCTGAGACCTGAGTTGGGCAGACTCATGAACCAGAGTTTCTGCCTCCGCCTTTCCATATTACAGAGTCAAGGACTCAACAGCTTTGGGGTTTGATCCATTACTGACCTAATTGACCCATAGTCTTCTAATGGCTGAGTTTTTCACATGCAGGAAATTCACCAACCATTTCACTCCTCTGGGAATGGAGGAGACATCTGGAGTGTTCCTCAGTGTCATTCGTATTCCCAATGACTTGGAAAATTCCCGTCCTTTTGAAAGGGCGGGGGCTGAAGGCATGGTTCTGGGAGACTTCAGAGGCCTCCCGATGGGAACCAGGGAGCTGACACTGACTGGAGGCCCCCCAAATGTGAGCTCTGTCAGGTCTGCACAGACGGCAGACTTCAGCGAGATGGATGGGAGCTTGCCAGGGGGCAGCTTCCCATCTTCCCAGAGTGACTCGCCCGCACATCTTTTTTCTGCACCTTGTTCTGAAAACACTTAATGCCTTATTGGATAATGGGAGGAGGGAGACACCCCGGCTTTAATGGCTCCATGCCTCTCAGTCTGAAATCCCAGGAGTGTGGCCTGTGGCCAGACATCTTGAGGGGCAGCACAGTGTGCCCCACACTGCACTTGGCCTCTGTTATGTAAAGGGGCTGAAAGGCAGGAAACAAAGAATTAGAAGAAATGGCCTCACTTTGGGCAGGGAAGGCAAGTGGACTTTGCTTTTGAAGCCAGTCAGGGCCTGGCCTGAGCGTTTGTCACGATGGAATCACTGACCGTGATCGTGGTGGCTGCAGGGACTGAACAGGCAGCTTACCTTATGCCCTGTGTGCTGGTGCTGGGCTCTCTATATGCATCACCCCCATCTGCACCCTCAAACCCTCCCTGAAAGCAGTTGCCATTGTTCCCATTTTACTGATGAGAAAGCTGAGGTGCAGCAGGATGGAGCCAGGTTCTAAATTTTGGAGAAGGGAATTAGGGGTTAGTGATACAAGGTGAAATCCATGCAGCAGCACCACGTTTGAGCTGTTTTCCTGATTCCTGGGCTTGCTTGAATGCCGCCTTAAAAACAGTGAGGAGGTCTCTCCAGAGATGATGTAGGGCAATGGTGAAGTGATGTTCTGCCTGCTTCCTCCAACTAAGGAACACCCCCACATACACCTCCGCACCTCCCCATCCACCTCCCCACACACCCACAGCTATTCGCTTATGTCCTAGCTCACAGATGAGTCAGGACTAAACCATAACTTTCATCTTAGTCCAGATTCCTACCAACTGCATCATCCAGTATATCTGTTTTATTAATTGTTAAGTGTCTTGGGGTGACATTGGTTGGTAAAAATTACATAGGTTCCAGGTGTACAACTCTGTATTACGTTGTCTGTGTATTGCATGATGTGCTCACCACCCCGAGTCAGTTCCTCTTTCCATCACCATATATTTGATGCCCTCTCCCTACCCCGCTACCCCTTTACCCGCAAGTGACCACCAAACATGGATGGACCTTGAAACCATCATGTTGAGCAAAATAAGGCAGGCAGAAGAAATAAAAAAGAAAAACAAAACAAAACATATGACCTCACTTATAGGTATAAAACTGAAAGTAATAAAGAAACAAAAATTCATGGACACAGTCGTTTGCTGGTGACCTGAGGGTAAAGGGCAAAGTGGGTGGGAGAGTCGAGGGTGGGTTTGTGAAGCCAAGTTGCTGGGCTCCCAGGGGATTTCTCCCATTTAGGGAGCGATTTCAGGACCCACACAAAGGATGTGGGCAGCCTCGTCGGGAAAGCACTTTGCATTCTTTTTTTTTTTTTTTTTTTTTTTTTTTTTTTTTTTTTTTTTTATCTTTTCACATTTATAGAGAGAAATTATCTTTTGTCTTCAGTACATATTTATTTCTATTTTACTTTTTGACAGATAGAGAGAGAGACAGAGACAGAGACAGTTAGAGAACCAAACTCCCCAGTTCAGCACGTGGGTCCTGCCTGGGCCGGAGCCGGGATTCGATCCTCGGTCCTCATGGCCTCAAAGCGAGCGCTCAACCCGCTGAGCCGTCCCGGCTTTCCCAGCACTTTGCATTCTTGATCATAAACTCCCTGCATCCCATTCAAAGTACTGCGTTATCAGAGTGGGTTTTTCCTTCTCTCTTTTCTGAAGTGCTTTGACCGAAACGGATGTAGAAGAAATAACACATTAAGTATTTCTGTTGAAATGTGCGGTTTCTGTTCAAATAGGAGGTGCTGTGTTTGTGACTGACATGCACATTGAAGAACCAGATTTGATTTTTGAACAATTGACTTTATCGTTTTTGCCCTCAGGGGTGCCTCTCATTCATGGAGAAAGCTAAGAGGCTTTGGGGAGTTGTCCTCTTTGATTCTGCCGGATACAGGTAACTTGGGCAATGAACAAGAAATGCAAGAGACCAACTGAGAGAACTGCCCCTCCCCTATGCCAGGTCGTGACCTCTCTGATGGACAGGGAGATGCCTGGGAGGGTGCGGGTGAAGGGAGGGGACAGCTGCTGCTCCTAGCTCGATGGCAGCGTTTAACTGTCCAGTACAAGTTTCTACCCTGTGAGATGACCTGCTTGTAGGAAGGCAGCTGCATTGTTAGCTCGGGACCACCCTTAATGAATATGGCAGTTATCAGAGGCTATCAGTTCTAGACCAAAACATCCTGGCTGGAATCCTAGTTCTGCCGTTTGCAATGCTGCAGCCTGGAGCATGTCACCTCACTTCTTGCAGCCTCAGTTGTCCCATCCCAATAATAAGAATAATAGTAGTCCCTACTTTTAGACGTTGTGATGAGCATTTAAGTAAAGTGCTTAGAATGGAGCCTGGCATTCAGTAAGCACTCAGTAAATGTGAGCTCTTACTTTCACTGTTTCTGTTATGATTTCTGCTGTCATTGTCACTCATACACTGCTTTCCCCAGATCTCTAGACCTGCAAACCATATATGTAATTTCAAAACACCTAGCAGCCTCCTTTAAACAAAGGGAGGTAGGTGAAATTAGTTCCAGTAATATATTGTATTGAACCCAAAAGACCCAAAATATCATGTCAGTGGTGTCATCAACATAAGATGATTGACATGTTTTATGCTCCTTTTTTTCATACCAAGTCTTTGCTTGGTCTTTGAAACAGGGTGTGTTCCTTGCAGCACATCTCGGTCTGGACCAGCCACATTTCGGGGTCTCAGTGGCCCCACATGGCTGCAACCACCCTGGTGCCCAGCACAGCTCTGAGGGGCTGCCCCATGAATTCAGCTGCAGCTTTCAGGATGCCTCCAGGGACAGGAGATGACTTTTTATTGAGTACCTACTATGTGTCAGGCACTTTACGTGCATCACATACCTGAATCCTCACAGCCCTCCTGTCAGCTGGGATTTGGCCCTGATTTACAGCTGGGTTCCTCGGAGTCAGAGAACTCCTTTAGCCACAGTCCTCCAGCTGGACAGAGGCAGAATCTGAAAGCAGGGCTAGAAGACTGAGGCTCCTCCCCACAGTGAGGCAGCAACCAGGGCCTTGGTTTGAATGGTTGGGAGGTCTGAGTACTGCTCAGAGCTGAGTCCAGGCTCACACCGAGCCATGTGCACATGGGTCGCAGGTCTCCCGCGTGACCAGGTTTGAAGAGAGCTGGCTGGGCTCAGTCACGACCAGGCTGCAGGCTGAGTCTGAACCCCAGGCCAATGCTCAGGATCTACCTGGGGTTTGAGGCTTATGTCTGTGACTGGAATCACGCCCCAGAGTGAGGCTGGGATCTTGGTCCAGTCTATGCAGGGGTCAGAGTTGAGTGTGTGCCCAGAGTCAGGACTCGATCTGTGACCAGGTCAGAGTCTGATCTGAGGCTGAGGTCAGGGCTCTGCTTTGAGTTAAGGTCTGAGCTCATTGTATACCAAAGGGGCAGAGGGGTACATTTAGCAAGCGCCCAAGGGCTCACACCTCTACCACTGACCCTGTGGGTCAAACCACATGCTGGGCAATGCCTTTGGAAATACCAGGACCCTGTTTTTTCTCTGCCTTTTTGTGGGAGCAAGTGACCAGGTAGCTACCTGGAGAACGATGCTCATGCTTGTTTGGAGGTGCCGCTGCAGGGAGGGTGAGGGTTTTAGCAGGAGTGGTAACTACCTTGGGGAATGTTGGGATGCATGTACCACGTGACCGTGGGGGGACCAGGGTCTATGAGACAAGCTTCCAACAGCTTGATGCCTGGAGCAGCCGTTGTGAGGCTGCACTGATAGTGCGAGTGGACATGCAGGGACGCGGCCGGTGTGGCTGGACACAGAGTGGGTCAGGGCACTTGGGGAGCCCAGGATGCAGTGTGTCATGTGCTCCTGAGGAGTGTGTTGAGTGGGGCCACCAGAAAGGGCCCAGAAGGTTAGAACAAGTCACACGTCAGGCAGTGGGCCACAGGTCACCTCTGGCACCGGTTAAATAAGTGATCGTAGAGCCATCAATGAAATACTATTCAGCCATAGAAATGAATGTATAACCATTTTCAAATAAATTGTTAGGAGAGAAGAAAGGTGGGGACGGGATGTATCATGTGCTCTCTTTTGTGTAAGAAAATGTGGAAATAAAAATATAAATGTGACTGTCCAAGGATGGGCGAGGTACTAGTAAAAGGCTAGTTATCATGAACTAGAGGCTGCCAAGGAGGGTCTTCTTCACAGGGGTCAGAGGTCAGGCCAGGGACCCAGCCATGGGGTCTGGGATGCTTCGAGCCACCCCAAGCACTGGTGCTTCTACCCAGACTGGGGCAGGGGCAGGATCTTCACTGCTGCCCCCCATACCTTGGGGTCCTTGTCTGAGTGTGGCGGGGAGAGGGGAAGGAAGAAGCGGGTGGAAGAGCCCACGTTTGGGAGCCAATTTCCTTGTGTTTTCCCCAGAGCAGGGTAGAAATGTTCTTGTGAACCTGACCCTAAACGCCTTGCTTATTAGTTTGGGCTGAAATGAAAATGATGTTGTAAGAAACCCAAAGCCGTGGAAAGTGGTAAAACTAAACATCCGTACGTTGTTGATATTTCCTCTGGGGCAGAAGAGGCTTGTTCGTGTTGTAGCTGTGAAAGGTCTGAAGCAGACTGTTTCAAAAAATTGTTGTTCATTCATAATGCACTTTAGGGGCGCTTGTGGTTTTGTTTGACAGGCACATATTTCATGAGACTAACATTGAGTGTGTATTTAATCAGGATTTGTGGAGAATCACTGGTAATCCTTTTACGTTTCTCCTTTATATTTGTAGATTACAAATTTGCTTCACTGCACATGCCACAAAATGATTAAACATCCAAAAAGATTGGCAGTGTTATTGAACTGAATATCAGCGAACACTATATGTGTGTGTGGTTGTGTCTGCTCAAGTATTGTGTACATGTCTATTACCATATGTTACAGATATGATAGAAGTATAATTTTAATTAAGTGAAGGAGGGATACATTATTCAATAAAATGTGTTGAAGCACTTGGCAACTCTTTGGAGAAAAATAATTATATCCTCACACTGAATTTCAAATAAACAACTCTGTGAATTACTATTATTACATAATAATTATAAATATTAAAACTAAAATCATAAAGCAATTTGAATAAAGTATAGGTATATATAGAGAGAGGTATAAGCAAGTGTGTGTATGTATATGTGTGTGTGTGTGTGTGTGTGTTCAGATTGTGAAAGTACTATGAAGAAAAATAAAGCAGGGTAAAGAGGAGACAGGTGTCTCCCAGTTCCCCAAGGGTCCAGTCTGTTTTTTATTTTCTGACAAACTATACCAAAACTTTTCTTACAAAATCATAAGCATGTAATTCTGTAACATAACAATATCACACTTAAGCACACTATACTAAAAAAAGGGTGTTATTTCTGCCGGACCCCATATATACGTGTGTATATATACTCTTGTACAGGAAATTATTTCATAGCTCTCTGCCTTAGTTCCTTTATCTATACAATGAGATAATAATAGTGTCTATTTTATAGGATTGCTGTGGGGATTAAATGAGTTATACATGTGAAGTTGTTAGAAAAGTTCCTGGCATGTGGTAAGTGCTATATAAGTGTTAACTATTATGACTGTTTCTAAATGTGATATCAAATAGAGAAACTAAAATAAGATGGTAGATGTGACTACATAAAATTTGAGAATTTCTGAATGTCAAAAAATAGCATACACAAAATAGAATGCAAGTGACACATTAAAATTTAACCTAGATGATAGAAAAAGGGTAAATAGTCTGTGTAGTTATTTCAAGTCAATAAGAGAAAAACTATTGTGCATAGTTTTATATAAGAAAAAAGAGGCTTCTCAAAGGGCACCTGAACCTGGTCTTCAATAGACCATTCATAAAAGAAGACATTGGTATTAATTCATTCTTGCAGCGAACAGTCACCATGTGCCTGCCACACACTGGACTGCTTGGGAAGCAGGGACACAGCAGAGAGCAAACCTGCGCCCCTGCTCTCAAGGAACTTCCGTTCCAGTGGCCAATAAACATATGAATGGAGTCCAGTTCACAAAGACATCAAACAAACAGCAAACTTTTTTTCATGTACCCAAATAGCAAATACTTTTGAGTGATTTTATCATACATCAGTGACGATGCAAGGACATGAGCACTCTTACGTCTTTCTAATGGAGCAAGAATCAGTTCAGTGCAATCTGTCGGGAGTTTTAAATAAGTGCTAAAAGATTTTAAATAGTGTGGTTCTTGCAGTGCAACAATTTAACTTATAGGACGTCATTTCAGCTAATAATAAGAAAGGTATAGAAAGGTTTCTACACAAGAAATGCATTCAAAAAATGTTTATAAGAAATGTATGTGTTCATGGATTGGCTCATTCATTTACAAATATCTATTAATCACTATGACTGCATGCTGGGAACTGTTCTAGGTCTTGAGGATATAGCAGTGATAAAAGCAGAGGAATCCCCTGTTTGGGGGGAATTCACACTGTAGTATATGCATTTTTTGTGGGAAGGAGATGGGCTGCAGCCAGAAAATAAACATAGTATACACACATATGTATAGAGCCAGTTCAAAGATTATATCTGTCTCTACATATCTCTATATATACTTGTGTGTATATGTATATATGTCAGATTGTGAAAGTACTATGAAGAAGAAAAGCAGGATGAAGTGGAAAGAGGTGTCTCCCAGTTCCCGAGGGTGCTAAGGTGAAGGAAAAACAGAATCCCTTTTTAAGTATGGTATCACAGCGGACCTCTCTGACTAATACTTGTGCAAACACCTACATGAAGCAAAGGATCATGCCATGCTGATATCTGGGAGAGGAGCATCCTTACAAAAAGGGCAGTGAAGGCAAATGTCCTGAGGTAGAAGGAGGGTATGTTCAGGAGGGAATAGGGAGGCCAGTGCAGCTGGAGCAGGGTGCCAGGGGAAGATCAAAGATTAGAGCCAAGAGCAGGAAAGATCACATAGAAATTTGTGTTCCACTGTGATGATTGTGAGTGTCAAGAAAACTGCTTAAAACAATAGCCGTTTATTTAATGTCTGTCTCCTGATTTTGTGGATCAGGAATATGGGCAGGGCTCAGCTGGGAGGTTCTTCTGCACTATTTTGCATTGGCAGACAGAGGTCACTCAGGTATTCAGCTGGAAGATTAGCTGGTCTGCAGGGTCTGAGACGGTTTCACTTACATTAGCACCTTGGCAGGGATGGCTGTAAGTCCAGGCTCAGCTGGCCTGGCCACTTGGGCCACCAGCCTGCAGTCTCTGGATAGGCGGACTTGTTGAACTCAGCTCACGGCTTCTACAGATCATCTTCAAAGTGGAACACAGAAGTGGAAGTCTCTCATAGGTATTGACAGTGGGCCACTCCTACTGTGTTCTGATGCCCATGTCATCATAGAGACACTATGGGTTCAGCAGAAGAGGAAGAAACCTCACCTGTCAATGGGAGGGAAAGAATTGGATCCACATTCAATCTACCACAAAGCGGAACAAAGAAAGGTCTCAAAGGGACAGGTTTATTTAAAATTGTGACCAGGCAGAAATACCCAAAATGTCCAAGTGAGAAAAAGGACAAAATATGTTTTACATATATTTACATTTACATAATGGAATAGGAGTATTTGTCAACCAATGAAATTGTATATTCAGAGAATATTGACAGCTGGTGGAACATAGTGCAGGGTGTGTGTGTTTGTGGGGGGTGCATGGTGCATGTGTATGCTTGTGTGCCCATGTACATACTTTTTGAAAAGCTCTTCACCAGGGGTGGGTCACTGTTCAGCCCTGACAGAGGCCTGATGTTTCCGCTGCCTGTTTCAATTGTGATTAGGGAGTCTCCACACCCTTTTGCATGGCTGTGTAGACAGAATTGTCCTGAATGTGGAACGCCTTTATGTCTGTACTCTGACAGTTACTCAGAGGCCATGGAGTTTAGGAGGCAAGTGGGCCATTGCTCTGATGATTCTGGGCCAACAGGATGCTATGGTCAGGATGCAAAATCCACTGTGTATGTGATTTTAAAAACATTTTCCCTGATGCTTATGTAAAGACTACTGAGTCTCTGAGAAAATGTTTCCATTGTTAAGGTAGGCTCAGGATCATCTCTGTGAACCTGTTGCTCCGGGAAAGTTGCATAAAGTTTTACTGATCATTCATCCACATGGTGAACACGCCATATGTCTAAAGGTACCAGGAGAGATAAGAAAAGGGAAGCTTTGTGGCAGACACGGTACTAAGCCCAGGGCTGCAGAGATGAATGAGATGGGTTCTTTGTCCAAAAAGAGTTTGCTACAGGTCAAAGTCTGTCATCTCTGTTTCCTGGCCTGGCCCAGGACCAGCACTTCCTAGGGACCCTGAAAATACTTGGATGAATGAAATGAATGAACACATGGATGACTGGGACAGACATTTTGGAGTCAATTGGGGAGGATGAAGAGTCAAATGTGTAGCTCAAATCAGAATTCCGACAAACTGGGGGCCTCTCTCATGGGAAGCACTTCTCAGTTCAGCATATGGGTCTGCACAGTCCGGGGCCAGGATTCAGTCCTCAGCCCCCAGGCCTGCAAAGTGAGCGCTTAACCTGCTGAGCCATCCCTGCTTCCCCCTGTGTGCATATTTAAAAAAGGCAACCCCTCTTGGTGAACAACTTGCAAAAGCCCCTACCTCCCACCCCCCAGACTAACCCAGCCCATGGTGGGATAATGGCTCTCAGACTAATTTAATCCGAGCCCCACTGGCCCCCTTGACCTGTGGCTTTGTGCATTGCACAACCATGGGTGGGAGCCCATGGGTCCTTATAGGTCATTTTTGTGACCTGCTCTGTTTCTTCTGCCCATGTGAACTCTAGACAACATGGTCCAGCCTGTGGTTCCATCTCTAGCCTCAGGGCTCCATCTGGCTGGCACTATGTTTCAGGTTCACTGTCTGGTTTGTATCCTGGGAGTCTTCAGGCCTCTACAGGGGCCTCTGCAGGGGCTTCTCCACACCCCAGCACAAGGGGCCTGCAGACAGGAGCAAGATCCATGCCCTCAGGCCAGATTCAGGTGCATCTGCAGGGACTGGAGAGGGAGGGCTGAGCTGACCCTCTCTCAGCAAAGCTGCTCTTACGATCATCACTTAGTTCTTAGCAGGTAGCCGGGAGTGCTGGTTTCAGTTGGGAGAATCAAAGCCTGGAGGATCCCAGTCTCTTTGTTGTTTCTCTGCACTGTTGTGCATTCATTTCAGTATTCCTCTAGAGCAGAATCTAAGTGGTTTATTGATTTGGTTTATTAAATTGCCCATTAATGCTCCAGACAGGAGCCTCCATAGCAGTAAGAATTCCGCCACACCTATCAGCACCCCCCTCAACTTCTGAGGTATTTCTAGGTACAGTGTCAATAGCTTATGGATCTTTGCTTTTAGATAGCCTTTTGTCTTTTTTCCATTTAAAGGAAATGCAATTTGCCTTCCCTAAGATTTCCCTCCATATTCTCATTTCAAATTTGATTTCCTCGTCTCTGTAAACTTGTTAAGATTACATATCCAGCCTCTCCTACTGAAGATTTGGGGGTGGGGTAGTGGTAAAAGACGACTGTGTGATTTAGCGGTATTTCCTCTCCTGCAGCTTCAGTCCTTTTTCTTCTTTATCCAATTCAGTAAATATTTATCGAGCACATCTTAGGTGTCAGCCACTGTTCTAGGTGGTTGAGATACATCGGTAAACAAAAGAGACAAACCCCTGCCTTGGTGGTGCTCACATTCTCCAGAGAGAGATTGCAAATAACCAGTAAGCACAATAAATGAGTAAAGTTCATGGTATACTAGGAGGTAGTCAGTCTTTAAGTAAAAGTGCAGTAGAGTAAGGGAGATTGGGGATGTCTGCAGTACAAGTGGTTTAAAGTTTAAAGACAGTGGTTATAGACTTGAAGAAGGTAAGAAAGATTTAGACACATGGATCTTAAAGGGTGGGGGAGAAGGGACAGCGTTCTAGTGTAGGGACAGCTAGTCCCTGAGGCACAAGTGTGCTTCCTATGTTCAGAGAGCAGCGAGGAGGCCAGGGGAGCCGGGGGCTGAGTGAGTGGGGAGGAGAGTGGGAGGGGATGAAGGCAGGGAGGTAACTGGAGGCTGGATCTTGCAAAGCCTCGGCCATTTGAAGGACTTAGGCTTTCGCTCTGCATGAAATGAGTGGCTGCTGAAGGACTTTGAGCAGAAGAGTAAGATGGCTTGTTTGCATGTAAACAGGATCCCTCACACAGGATTGAGACTAGGCTGTAGAAGGTCGTCACCAGTGCAGGAGGGAGAAGATGCTCACATCTGTATGGGGAGAGCTGGAGGAAATGATTGGATTTCAGACGTGTTCGGAAGATCCAACCAACAGATTGGCTGGGGGGTAAGGGGTGGAGGTGAGAGGCAGAAAAGAGACAGGTGAGAGGCAGAGGGAGGGCTGGGCCTGGGCTTCTGTAGGGATGGACTTGCTGCCAGCTGAGGTGGTGGACAGAGCAGGCTCACTGGGGGGACCAGCAAGTCAGTCTGGGACATGTGAAGTGTGAAATGTCCCCTGCCCGATATCTGTGAGACAACGTGAGAATGCAGAAAAGATGACTTTGCAATCAAACAGGCCTTCATTGAAATCACAGCGCCACCACTGTGAGCCCGGTAACCTCCGGAAAAGTACAACTCTCTCTGAGTCTCGGAGTGTGTACCCCTAAAATATAGGTGATTCTCTTCATGTACACTGCACTGAGATGGAGATGCGGATGAAATAATAGTGTGGCTGTGTCCCAGAAACAGAGAAAGCTGTAGAGATGAGTCCCTGCTTATAATGTTTCCAGAAGGGCCAAGAACCATCTAATCTCCACTCATAGACTCTCCAGTAACTCACGCCCCCACTGTGGGCCTCGGTCTCCCACCTCTGAAGTAAGAGTTGGCCTGAGTAACCTGTCTTGTTTTGGAATTAAGGTCGCATGAGTGTGAGGATCGCAGAGTTGGAGGGTCTTTGCTTTCCAGCTTGCTAATATCCTGCCTCCTGCTGGGAATTCACACACGTGCGTGCATGCATGTACCACACACACACTCAGCCCTGTCCGCCCCCTTGCAGGGTTTCTTGCATCTGGACAGCTCCCGTCTCCCTGGGCCTGCCAGTGACTGCGCTGGCCAATCCCTTTTTCATGAGGCACACAGGGTTCTGGGCTGTTTATCTCCCCCTCGGGCCCCTCATCCAGCAGCCTGGCCCTTCCTGGTGGCCACACCAGACAGGGAGAGAGCAGCCCAGGCAGCCACTGTTAGTACCACCACTGCCAAAGGAATGAATGCCCTGGCTGTTCGCAGTCCTTCCGATCAGGGAGGAGGGAAACGCCACAGATCTGGAACACCCTTTTACTTCTGCTGACAGGTGTCCAGGTCAGGAAAGGCGCAGCAGGCTTGCGTTACTTCCAATGTCCTCAGACCAGTGTGCTTGGCTCCCTGCCCCACCCACCCCACCCACCCCACCCCACCCCACCCCACCCCGGCCTACCGTGCCCCCTCAGCTCCTGCCTTGGGGCACCTGCACCACCATCTGGGCGGTCCCTATAGGCTGCCTCTTTCCATGGATCCCATTAGTCTTATTCATTCCCCTCCTAACAGGAGGTGACCATGCCTGACCTTTCTGTGGGAGTGACTCACTTTGAAGTTACTTGATTTCCTTGCAAACCACATTATGTTTCTGTGATCCAGTCGGACACAGGGACTGATGTTTCTGTTCTGTCCTAACAACCGTTGATGGTAAACTGGCTTATCTGGCTTTATTTTGTTAACTACCTCTGTTTGGTCCTCTTTCTTGCAGCTGGTTTGTTTTCCTTCAGACTGTTAAGTCTACTTGTTTCTGTTTCTAAAATACTATTTGACCCGAATGTTCTAGTGCGCTTTATTGGTCAGTTTTGTCTTCCTCATTTTACTCCCTAGCATCACCCCTGACCGTCCATTTCTCATCGCATTTACCTCACTCTCTCAGAAGAGCAAGACTGCCCCACCTGATGCCAAGGCACTCTGTGGGGGCAGCGACCAGCTCAGGGGTAGAGACCCATGGGCACTCAGAGAACGTTTGTAGAATGAATGAACCAATCAAATAATTAATGAGTCAATAATTATACAGAGGAAAAGATGATCATGAATTCACCACCCGGGAAAACATGTAAACATGTTTAAAGCCTTTTGTGTCTCTCCAAATCTTATTCTATCTTATAAAGTGTAGAAAGTTCTGGAAGCCAGGTTAGTTTCCTGACTGGGGTACCTCTTGGGTCAGAAAAAGATATGAGATCACACCAGGAGGGCATAAAGCCATCCTGACCAGGCATGTAGAGCCACGGGAACCCATGCCACAGCATCTCCAGGTCCCTGGGGAAGGATGGCTAAGTGCATAGCCTCGAACTACTGTCCTCCTGTCCTGAGGAAGTTAATTGATTAGCTGGCTGATGCCCCAGCAGTCCGCAGATGCTCCCTGAGATGAGCACTGGCTTCGGAGCAGGGAATGGTTGCGTCATTGAAAACAACTCCCTTCCAGGTGCAGATTTAGCGGACAAGCAAATGGACACCAAGCAGGACATAGGGAAGGCGGCCCAGAGAAAGTGGTGTCTACAGCCACACCCTCTGCCCCAGAAATGTCACTTCTGGAAATCCATGCTAATAGAGATCGGAACTATATAAACAGTTTCATTTACAAGGGAGACTGTAATAGTGCTCTACTATTGCTATAAATAATGACTACAAATTTGGTGACTTAAACCGACACAGATGTAGCGCCTTGCATTTCTAGAGATCAGAGGTTTGAACCGTATCCTTTCGGGCTGAAATCAAAGCGTCAGCAGAGATGCGTTCCTTCAGATGCTCCAGGGGAAAATCCGTTTCCTTGGCCTTTTCCACCTTCTGGAGGCCTCTTTACTTGTGTGAGGCCTTGTTCTCCATTGTCAAAGCCACCAGCGTAGCACTGTCAACCCCCTCGCTCTCCTCTCACTCTCCCTCCCCCACTTCCCCTCCCTCTTTAGTTCTCTCCACTGCCCTGCAGACTCTGGCTTTCATTTATAAAGACCCTTGCGATTACATTTGGTCCACCTGCATAATCCTGCCTAATCTCCCCATCTCAAAATCCTTACTTTAATCACCTAACTAACTTAATTAATTAACTTAATCTGCAAAACTGCTTTGGCCATGCAAGGGAGAAGTCACTGGGTCCTGGGAATTAGGATGGGGATGTGGACCCTGTTGAGAGGGGCAGCGTTCTTTTTCCCACAATAACCATCACAGGACCGTGAAAATGATGAAGGCTCAGAGACAACTTGCGAGTCCCTTAGGAGGTGCTTCAGCGTTGTCTTCCTGCTCATTACTTCTGCCACTATTAGTATGTTTATGAAGAACTGCTTCTAACAGGGACCCTGCTGATGTTGTACCATTCAGCAGAAATGGTACAAATTTGACAAAGTCTTACGCCTTAAACAAAAAATTGAACTTCCATGGCTGAAAGTCTTTTTTTAAAAAGAAGGTTTATTAGGTCATTGCTATCCAGAGAGAGAGAGAGAGAGGCAGCATGGCTAGGTACCAGACCATATGCCCATTGTCCCAGGGTTTTTCAAGCATATGTATACATCAGAGGGGGAAGAGAAAGATTTCAGCTGTTCTGAAAGGATTTATATTAGCTGTAGATAATGAGGGAGAAGGTAAACCGAGGCTGGTTCTGGGATACAGGCAGTAGAGTTCGCAGGAGGAACTATCTGCTCCGGTGGATGAACTGTGGGCAGCAGATTGAAGTTCATGTGTCTATATAAGGAGTGAGGCTCCTGGGGTTCCTGTGTTGCCTGGTTCTTTTCTCTTTTAGATAATCTTGAAAAAAGTTGCCTGGAAATTAAGCCTAAACACTAACAGTCATATGGGAATGTGAGCTGGCTTTTGTCACAGCTGTCCCACAGCCATTAACAGGCTCATTGTTCTGTCTCTCTCACTCTTGGGCCACTGTCATTTTAATTTAGTACATCTCAGAATCTTTATATTGTCATATGATTTGCATCATGTGTAAAAAAGGAAACAGGGTCCTCATTTGTTATACCTGGTTGCTGAATTCATGTGCATTAATTTGTTAGTTTCTAACCATCTGCATTTTCCTAATTTTTCTATAATAAATACATTGATTTTCTTAAAAACTCAGCATTGTCAAAAAAGAAGGAAGGAAGAGAAGGAGGGAGGGAGGCAGGCAGGCAGGCAGCAAGAAAGCAAGGCTGCAGTGGGCATGGATTGCAAAGAACTAGAAGTTCTAAAGACTCTCCAGACCCAAAGCGATGGTTGACCAGAAGCTACGAGGAGTCCTAACTTCCCATTCATCTGTTGGGGTCAAGGTGTTAGGCATCTGTCACTGTGTGGGGGTGGGGGTGAATGTGATAGACAAAGTGCATGGTTTGACTTCCCTACTGGAGAGGATGATGTTCCTTCGTTGTGTGTTCAAACTCCTACCCAGAGCTTGTAGTCTTTCTCCAGACACGGGCTGAGACCTGCAGTTGGAGTCCCCTGATGACAGGCTATGTAGTCACCCACCCAGTGCATGCAACTGCACTTAGTGGTCCCAAGCAAGGATGGTTGCGCAGCAGGTACAAATGAACATCTTTAGAACTGTGCATGATTAGTGTTTAGGAACTCAGTTCCCTTGATGTTCACTTTTATATGCATTTATAGCTGCTTATTAATAACCCACATAGTTACTTGGTTTGTATGGAAAATGAAAATTGGTGTCCTTGAACTAAAATGAGTTCATTAGTAGAGCTTTCTGGTGATCCAATTCATTATTCTGCTAAATGTCTTGGCTGCCTTACCAGCACCAATGTTCAGCACCTTAAAAGGCTACCAGGGAATATGCACACTTACAGAGTGTGACCTCCCCAATTTTTGTAAAGGGTATTTTGTTACACGTCCTGAGTATGGTCTTGAATTTGTTGTAATTTTCAGTAACTGTTCTTGCATTCATATAACTACAGAATTACTGTTAGGTTTTATTTTTGTTCTTGTGTTATTGCTACATTGTTACAATTCTGTTCATTCTGTCCACGTCTGATTTTAATATATCACCAAGTTCATTGCCAGTTACAAAGTGAAACAGGTAAGAATAGATAAGCTGAGGGGATGCTGCGATAGCTCAGCGGGTTGAGCTCTTGCCTTGCAATCACGAGGTCTGGGGTTCGATTCCCAGCCCCAGCCCTGCAGACCCATGTGCTGAACTGTATGGCAATGGGTAACCACCCATCTCAGCAGCAAAAGCTCTTGCATCCTGTGCAGGAGGCCCCCTGTTCAGTTCTCACCCTGTGCAGCCCCACAGCCACCTGTGTGCAATGAAACCATGTCACAACTAATGCTGTATAGTACAACAATGGACACTGCTGTGGGCCCTCCCCACTTGTCTCTCTCTGTCTCATACACACACACACACACACACACACACACACACACACACCTTCTCTCAAAACAATAAAAATAAATCTTAAAAAAAAAAAGAAGGAATAGATAAGCTGTGAGTTCTTTTACTTTGCCTGCTCAAAAGTTACCTGCGGGCAGAACAGTTTGGGAACCACTGAGATAGGTGACTAACTCAGGCAGTAAGAGGTGCAGAGTAGAATGACACATATGTGAATTTCCTTGGACAATCTTGGGTGACATTTCCTGGAAATACTAAATGTCAGAGTCAAATGTGTATTAATTACGAGCCTCTCACCTTGGCAATTAAGCAGTAAAGGCCTGTCAGGCTGTGCGTTTGTGGGCCATCAGAGCTGTGTTTGGTGGAGTCAGAAACTTTCAGCTGAAGATGGAGTGGTTTTCACGACCTGAGAGATGCATTAATCACCTGCAGCTGCCCTACCTGATGGGTTTGGTTGCTTACTGGGAATGGCATTTATACATTCAAGGGAGGAATATCTGTGTGTGCTGAGAGAGAGCCCAAGTCAAGGATAGTCAGTCAGCAAGGACAAGCAGGGTTTCCAGGTGCCATATCCTGACTCAGTACAGCATCTGCCCGGGGTCACCTCTGTGCTGCTTTCAGGAGGTACAGATGGAAGAGATGCCCCCAAACACTGATGCCACACGCTGGATGTCCTGCCAGGTGTAAATGAGTCTTTCAAAGGATGGAAGGACACAGTGTGAAGCAGGGGGAGCACATCAGTTTTAGAGACAGACAGCTCGGAATTTAAATAGCAGCGTCTGCCCTGACTGTGAACTGTTGGGCAAGTTACATAACCTTGCCGATCTTCAGGGTCGTCTTCTGAGATCTGGGGAGGTTCACTTGCATTAGTCAGCTGTTCCTGCGTAAGAAGTCAAGCACAAAATAGCAGTGGCATATAACCATGAGCCACATTTTTATTGGAGTTTTTTAAAATTTATTTTTCAGTTACAGTTGATGTGCAATATTATATTAGTTCCAGTTGTACAGCTCAGAGAATATAGTCAATAATGTAATAGTTCCATATGGTGTCAGATGGGTATTAGACTTACTGGGGTGATCACTTTGTAAGGTATATAATGGTCTCATCACAGTGACCATTTATTTAGCTCATGTATGTGCAGCTTGGATGACCTGGCTGAGTTTTGTTTCCACCTCGGCTGCGTGACTGGGGTCAGCTGGTCTAGATGGCTGGGCTGGCTCTGTTTTCTATGGAGTTCCATTGATTTGCGTCGGTTTTTGTGTCTCTGTTTCTTCTCTCAGAACCAATGAGCTAGTAGTCAGGGCTTGTGTTCTCATGGTGAAGAAGGCAGAGTCCTAGAGGGTGGGTGGAAACATTCAGCCTATTGTGTCAGCCACACCAAGTCACAAGGCCAAGCCCAAAACCATGCATTTTTTTAGTAGGAAGAACTAGAAGGTCACTGGGCAAAGGATACTGATAAAGGGAGGGTAAAAAACTTAAGCCAATGGTGCAGTCTACTCCATAATTCTTTTATACAACTGCTATTTTGGCTATTTTGTTGTTGTTGTTGTTGTTTTGAGAAGGACATGTTTTATGTGTGCTAGACACAGAATGCTGAACAAGACACCTTCATACAATTTAGAAATTAGTGAGCATGTCAGACATTAAGCAGGTAATCATGTACATGTACAACAATTAATTAATGGCAGTTCATCAATATCACACAAGGAAAGTAAGGGATGCTAATAGGGACGCCTAATAAGGGACTATAAGGTAAAGAGTTGAGCAGAGTGCCTGGCACGTGGTAGGCACCCACTAAAGCCAGGCCTCTGTGGCCAGCCATGCAGGACACACATTGCATGAAGACTCGCAACCAAGGTGGGGCTGATGCATACTCTGCTCTCCGAGCTTTGCATTCTGGGATGGGGCAGCCCACCATAAAGTGTGGTGTCCCTCCCTCCCCATCCCAAACATCTCCCAAGTTCATGGTGCAGCACTCATAGGAGGTGCACCATGGGCAGCTATCTTGTCTCATAGCATCCTAAACTGTGAATCGGAGTCTGAATGGTCTGCTGAACCGGTCTCTTGTGCCCCATTCTCCCAGCCGTGTGGTAGCACGAGTGGATACACATGGAGGGCAAGGAGTCCTGTGAGAAGACGGAAAAGAAGGTGTCTGTAGGGGACAAAGAGATGGGAAGTAGGAGAGGACCGAGGAGTGGCTGCTGGCTCACACTAAGTGTCCTCAAAGGGGACTGTGAAAGATCTGAGTATGAGTCACGTGAGCTCAGGGCCAGGTGCTAAGGTGTGAAGGAACCCGGGAGGCCTGAAGGGAGCCCACTGCCCTTTAGCATCATGGAGAGAAACCTCCTGGGCCCAGTGGGGAGGAGCCAGCAGAGGTGGGTTGGTAAATAGGATATAAGCTTAGGCATATGGCTGATGTTCATGTGACAGCATAAATCATTTTTAGGTGATGTATTCAGGGCCTCCCCAAGATGCTGTCCTTCACAAAATTTCCTGTGACTTTGGTTCATTTCATGCCTTTGATCAGCAGCTCGTTATGGAGTGCATGTTGTATGCAGGACTGTGATGTGTGCTTAGACACAAAGGTGAACAAGGCAGGGGATGTCCCTGCCCTCTAGTTGGCATGTTGTCTGCTTGGGAAAGGAGGCATGGACTATCTAATTTCATGGTGAATTCTTACTAATGTGCAGTAATAGCTACCTGATACATCTGAGGCTCACTTTTCTCATCTCTGAAGTTAGAATAGTCATGTTTCCTCCTAAGGTTGGTGTCAGGTTGTGATGAACTGTGCTACGTGAAGTGCTTAGCACAGTACCCACAAGTAGTAGGAGCTGACACAGGCTTATTCCACAATGACTGCAGTATACTTGAAGGACTTTGGGTGAGCAGTTCAGGCAGCCCTCTGTGGCTTGAGTGGGCCGCCTCCGACCCCAAGCCCCCTTTTCAACGGCTGGACTTGACTTTCCAGCAGTCTGTTTGACTTCTGGCATTCGGCTTTTATTTGCAGTCCAACCCAGAGGTACATGGAAGAAATTGGATTTATTTTTTGACAGTTCGTAGTGGAGACTGGCGATCAATCATAAGTCAAGATGCTGATTTGAGAGGAAGCGGGCTATGGGTAGACTTTGGAGACCAAGCCCTACTCACAGACCCAGCAGTGGTAAACATCGCTTATTGTAAACATGCTCCTCAATTTTCTCACCTGCAGAGTGGATGATAATATCATCTACCTCAGAGGGTCTGTGGGGATTTAGTGAAATAAAAGGAGTGGGATCCCCTGGCACCTGCCCGCCTGGCCCCCAGCAGGCACTCAGTGAATGGAAGCTCCCACCTTTAACGCCCTTGGGCTTTCCATGGAAGGCACTGAATTGACTCTTTAAGCCATTTTGCCTCATGATACTAATTAAGACGATCACAGTAATGAGACCAAATACCATGTGTCAATGCTGACACAATAGACCCCCCAAAAAATATATCACAACCATAAAGCAGGCCTGGTGTTCAATAAATGCTTTACAACGGATTAATCATCCCCTGCATCTGTGCGGTACTTCCGAGGTAATGAAGCAGTTTCACTCCGGTTGGTGTAGTAAATGCTCACAGCAAATCGGGGAGGTTGGCATTGAGTGGCTGGGCAGATCTCTCTGAGGCATACTGTAGCTGTGAGGGAGACCAGGCCCCTGACTCTGCTGGTTGGGAAAATGAGTGGGTCTCTTGAGAGTTGTTTATCTTGAGGTTGATAGAAGAAGGAAGTGTAGAGTGCAGGGTACGTTCCCCCCCCCCCCAGGGGTCCCAGAAAGCTTCTCAGGGAGGAAATGTCAGACCTGAGTCTTGAAATGTCGCCAGGTGCTTGGCAGGTGAAGAGGACTGTGTTGGTGAAGGTAGGTGAGGCTGCAGTAACAAATAGACCCCAACATAGGATGGCTCAGCACATGTGAAGTCTTTTACTATTTTCTTAAATACACTTCAATTTTAGAACATTTTAGACTTACAGAAAAGGTGCAAAGGTGGTATAGAGAATTCTCAACCACTCTCCACCTGGTTTCCCCTAATGTGGACATCTCACATTTCTGGGGTACGTTTCTCAAAACTAAGACATCGACATTGGTAGGTTCTATTAAGGAAACACCAAATTTTGTTTGAATCTCATCAGATGTTTCTGTTGATGTGCGTTTTCTGTGCTGGGACCCCATCCAGGACCCCACACTATACTTAGTGATGCTCTGTTTTGCTCACTCTGGACAGGTAGGCAGGATGAACAGTCAATCGTCTGCTCAGTCACCCAGGGACCTACATACACAAAGGCCCTGGGGTCCTCAACACATGGCTCCTTGGGTTGTCTCCACCCCAGGGAGCTGCAAGGGGGAGGGGCATGGAGGGGTGTGTGTGGGGTGCTTGAGGGCTTAGCGACGTCCTGTCTGTCTTTTGCTTGCATGTCATTGAAAACTCGTCTTGGGGTTCTGTACGTCTGCTGTGAAGCTGCTTTAAAAGAAAATCAATTGAAAGAAGAACTAGTCATAGACAAAGTGGGGTGGGAACTATATTCTCTCGCTGCATAGCTGGTTCCCAGCTACAGCTGTATGCCATGGAAGGGGAGAATGAATTTGCTAGAGAGCCTGTTGTCTGTGCCGCAGGAGGATACAGGTGTGTATTTGAAGCAGAAGAAATTGCGCTAATAAAAGAGACAGGGCAAATGCTGTTATTGCCACTCTAGAGGCAGAGAGGTTACAGGACTCAGCAGAGACAGCAGAGCGGTTAGTGAGGCAGGGGCTCCCCCTCCACAGGTCTCCTGGGGCACCCGGACCAGCCCCGCTCACTCCTCTGATCTGAAAGGCCCTCAGACCAGCAGGCCGAGTAGCCGATGAGCCGCGGTGATGCGTTTCCATCTGAGACATTCCGGTAAGGGCATTTTGTCTGAGTTGGTACAGCCATTCAGTGTAGGAGGCCGGCTGTTCCCTGGCCTCCTTCAGTCTCCCAGCTGAGAGAGGAGGACACAGAGACCCTCCAGCAGCCCTGAACTGATTCTCCGTTCCCACCAGCTTGCATCCGTGCCTGGTGCCCAGGGGCTCGGTCACAGCTGAACACAATGGGGGTGGCGGTGCATTAGAGACTGTGTGTCTGCCTGTGAGCTCACATGGGAGGCCGGTGTCTGTTTCTTGCTGGCTGGCTGGAATATAATTGCTCCCTGGGCTGACAGTGACAAATAGCGGCGTGGGGCGCACCCTTCTCTGAGTGATGGGGTGGGCTTGTGCACCTCCACTGACAAAAACATGCCCTGTCAGGAAGCCAAGGGGGCTCGCATCTCAGCTGGAAGCCTCAGAGGCACCGGGACAGTTCCAGGTGGGTATGCTCTGTGCTGCTTCAGGAGCTGGGGTGTCAGGGGCAGCCTAGGGAGGGTCCAGAGATAGCGGCCCCGTGCAGCCCTGACACCACGGCCCCAGCACACCAGCTGTAGCTTGATCCACCTCGAAGGACTGTACCTAATTCCTCTGTGCAGCCATCAAAATAGAAATGGCTTTCTTGGGCTTTTCTTCCCTTATTTTAAAAATAATAATGTGTCCTTTGGGAAGAATTCAGACAATGGAGAAGAGTGAAAGCAGAAAGCAAAGTGGAGCCAATGTGCTTCTAGCCCAACCGCAGCACTTTGGAGTTTTGCTGTCTCTGCTTCCTTTTGTGAAGCACTGGCTTGCTGGTGGGTGTGTAGGCAGGTCACACTGTCCAGCCCCCCCTCACTGTTATGGCTGGCCATGTGGTTGCATTTTAGCCAGTGGTATGTGGGCACAAAGTAAGTATGCCACCTCCAGACCTGGCCCTTAAAAATGCTGTGCACCCATAATCTCTTCCTTCTTCTGATGGCCAGGTGCAGAGGATGCAATGGAGGACTTCAGAACTCTGGGGGACAGTGGAGTACAGATGGAAGGGAGGAGGCTAGATTCTTCTGTGATCTGAGTGTAATAGGAGGGGAAGCCGGGATGGCTCAGTGGGTTAAGCGCTCACTTTGCATAGCCGGGGACTGAGGATCGAATCCCAGCCCCGGCCCTTGCGGACCCATGTGCTGAACTGGGAGCTCCCCCAGTTCAGTTCTCTCTCTGTCTCTGTAACTCTCTCTCTCTCTCTCTCTCTCTCTCTCTCTCTCTCTCTCTCTCTCTCTCTCTGTCAAAAATAAATAAATAAATAAATAAATAAAAATATATTAAAAAAAAAAGAATGAATGTAATAGGAGAAAAAAAAAAAAGGCATCTATCTGTGTTCAGCCTTAGGTTACAGATGTTAGCCCACCCTGGATAAACCACCTTCCAAACACTTGCTCTAGGCCCCTGCACACACCCGTCCCTGAAATAATGAGACTGACTTTTGCTCTGGCAACCTGGTCTAGTCTCTCAAAATTGGTGTAAATACCTATCCATGATAACTTATATTTACCCAATCGCTTTAATGTCTGCATATTATTCTATTATATGTATGGATCACAATTCATTTTACTACTTCTCTGTTCCTGTTGCTTACAACTTTTGAATTTTATTAGCACATCTATTTTGAGCAGGCTGCTATAGGTCTTTGTGCATGTTTCCAGCTGTTTCCTTAGGCCATAGTCCTAGAAATTGAATGACTTAACTATATTTAAATGACTTTTGCTCATCATGGGACTATCTTCTTGGAAAAGTCATTGATTTTATAATTCCACCAAAAAATATATGAGAAATCCAATTTCCCCAAATCATCCACTGCCTGAGTACTAAGTGACAAGTGAAAAGTAATAGCTTATTTTAATATGTTGTTCTTTGTTTATAGTTTTGAACAACCTTTTCATATTTATTGGACCTTTATATTACTAATTTCCTCTTCATGCATTTTTTCTGATAAAGCTTTTCTTATTTCTTTATGTTGTAAGAGCTTTTTACATATTAAGGATAATATGTCACTAACATGTCTTTTAATTTTATTTAGTTTTAAATATATTTTTGTTCTTTGTGCTATTCTTTTTTCTCTAGAGAAGATTTTAAATGTTATTTCAGTCTTTCTTCCTGGTTTTTAGCATTATTACCCCTTTGGGGAATGAAGGTCAGAATGTAAAAGTATTTTCTAGTATATTTATGATTTTTTCTTTTTATTTTATGCCTTTAATCTTCTTAGAATATAGTTCTTTTTTTTTAAGATTTATTTTTATTGTTTTTGACAGAGAGAGAGAGAGAGATAGAGAGAGAGAGACAGAGAGAAGGGGGAGGGCCCAGAACAGTCTCCATAGTTGCACATCATCGGTTTTCCCACATAGTTTCATTCCACAGGTGGGCACAGGGCTGCACAGGGCAGGAACGGGGCCGGGGTCTCACCCTAGTGAGAACCAAACTGGGGGCACTCCGCAGTTCAGCACATGGGTCCGCATGGGCTGGGATTCGATCCTCGGTCCCTGGCACTGCAAAGTAGGGGCTTCCCCTAGAGTGATTTCTACACAAGGGTGATGCAGTCATCTGGCTTTAATTTACTCTAAAGGCCAGGAAGGGGGCTAGAACTGGGCATGTTCAAAGCACTCAGAGAGACCTGGGATGGATGGCATGTTGCCCTGCAGTTGGATGTGTGGCACTGAGGCTGCTGGGATCATCAGGCCCAGGCTAGGAGGGTGATGGACAATATGCAACATGCTGGTCCCAGGTGCCATGGGACACCCAGAGATGCTGGTGGGGAACTTGGGTATAGGATGAAGTTGCTGCTCCAATATCTGAGACTGGACTTTGAAATAGACTCAAGAGAACTGAGGGCAATATCCACAAACATTTCTGTAGAAGAATGTTCAGAATAGCTTTCTTCATAATAGCCCCAAAGTGGAAACAACCCAAGTGGCCAGCAACAGGAGAGTGGAGAAATAAATTGTGATATTATATCTCTACAATGGAATGCTACCTAGCAACAGAAAGGCACAACTTATTGGCACACTCAATAAGGTGAATTAATCTCAAAGCCTTCATTTTGAACAAAATTAGACACAGAAAGAGTATGTACTATGTGATTCCAGTTATATGACGTCCAGGAATAGGCAGAACTACTCTAATGCTGACAAAAGTCAGAACGGTGGTTATGTATGGGGGTGTGGTATTACCAGGATGGGGAACAAGGGTACTTTTAGGGTGCTGCTAATAAATGTTCTCTCTCCCACTTTGGGTGGCAGTTATGTGGATGTAGATATTTATAGAAATTCATGAAGTTGCACACTTAAGATTAGTATATTTTACTGAATACAAAATATAACTCAAAAGAAAAAAGTCTAGGAACAGACAGAAATGTTCAACCTCGTTTTATAGCTGAAACAGCTGGCGCCCAGAAAGGTGATGTGATTTGCAGTTCATGTGTCCTAACAGGGCTGCCTGATGGCGAGGCTGATGATAGAATTGTGGTTTCTTCAAGCACCTGGAGGATGGAGGTGCAGGCCTGCGGCCCAGTGTCAGCACCGTGGGCAGTGAGGCTGCAGTCCCAGCAGAAATCTAGCATGTAAATGGGGAAACCAAGGCATGGGCACAGGTTGGCACGAGCTGTAAGCACACACATGCTGGGGTTCAGAAGCAGAGTTCTCCTGCTCTCCCTGTTCCCACAGCACATGTAGCTTGGTGAAGACAGGCCACGTGATAAAGGGTGGAGACCATTGTTCTAAGTCCACCCCTAAGCCCATGAGAAACAAGTCTTGGCAAGAAACAAGCAGAAGTACATACGGTTACAGAACTGGAGAAGCCATGCAAGCGTCTAATTATACTCTCAGCAGGGGTCTCCAAACTTTTCAGCCCGCGGGCCGCATTAACTATCAAACAGTAGTTGGGGGCCGACTACACACTCGAGGTCCAAATAAAAAAGAATCAAAACATAGATGTTTTTAATTATTTATTTAATATTATTTTATTCAGATAAAAAGGTCTCCACAGGCCAGATGAGAGGGCCTCGCGGGCCGGATGCAGCCCGTGGGCTGTAGTTTGGAGACCCCTGCGAGTCTAGAGGAACTTCAGCCCTGGCCTCACTCATTCACACCTGTGAGATCATTCATGCCAAATGCTGTCTTAAGAGATCCCCCTGACATGCGTGGGACACTGATGGTGACCATAGGACCACCTTGTAGATACTAAATACTCAGTGATGGCACATGCAGTCTGAAGCACATCAGGCCTAATGCCCATTCCTGCTAAGCGCTGGGGGCCCAGCCCAGCCTCCGGCTCAGTCTGAGCCCTTGGCAGGGGCTCAGGACCATGCACAGTGCCCGCAGGCCTGCTTTCCTCTGAGGTTTGCAGGTCAGGTGCCTCTTCACAGAACTCTCTAAGAAACTAGCACACACATTACCGATTCAAGAGCAGTTCATCTCTAAGGTTATATTTCCGAGGAAGAGAAAGCAATTGTTGCAGCCCTTAAATGAAGGCAAAAAGGCAGAACTCATTTAGAAGCGATTGCCGCATCCTGGGGACCAGCATCATTTGCTGCCAGCGCCAGGTTAACCACAGAGTGCTCATGCCAATTTGGAAACCTCTGAGACCTTCAGGTTCCTGGGAGGAAATTGCCCACAATTGTGAGGAGTCATTACAAAAGAGCCTGGGGAGTGGGTGGGGCAGCGAGCATGCCTGTGCTCTGCTCCTCCTGACGAGGAAGCTGGGAAAGAGGCTTTTGCTAAGGCCACTGGGATTCCAGTTAGACACCTAGAAACACTCCCAGGTGGGGGTGTCCCAGACAGGAGGGCCCTAGTCCCTGCCCTCTGGAATCTCAGCGTCTATGTGGTGACACAGCATGCCCCCAGTTGCTCACAGGAGTTCCAGGTCAAGGTACATGTATGTTGATATGCCCACATCTCAGGGACCCAGGTGCAGGCAGATGGCATGCCCAATGGGCTGGCAAAGGGCATTACATGAAGGGCTGACTAGGGATGAGTGCAGTGATTCTCAGCTGGGAGCAGTTTCACCTCCCAGAACATTGGCCTTGTTTGTGGTCACAACGTAGGGAAGGTGCAACTGTTAGCTAGTGAGTGAAGATCAGGCATGCTGTGAATATCCAACAATGCACAAGACCCCCCCCCCCACACACAACCAGGAATTATTGAGTTCAAAATGCCAATAAAACAGGTTGAGCTACCCCACTGTTGAATAACTTAGTCGCTGTCCAAACCCTGAAGAAGCAGGGAGAGGAATGGTTTCCCCAACTTCTCCATCATCCTGCCCTGTAATCTGCCTGCATCTCCTATTTGCTAAGCCCAGTGAGAACCCAGGGGAGCACTCTGTAGAAAGTACGTTCCCTGAGACTGGTTGTTGGTCCCAATACCGAGTGTAAGGCACGGGGACCAGGCTCAACCCAGAGCTCCAGGTGAGCACTGACCCTCGTCAGACAGCAGGACAGGTAAGCACCCCTGTGCTGTCCTCTCTTGCCTTGGCTTCTGCTGATGCTCTTTTAATGTTTGCTGTCAGAAAGAGGGCAGGCCTTGAGGGGAGCAAACTTTATCTGGATTCGGGGGACAAAGTGTGTGCAGGATGGTGGAAGAAAGCTCTGAAATGGGACTGAAATGTCTCATGTGGATTTTCATACAGTTCAGAAACTTCTCGCCTCCCACTAAGCTTGGATGAGAAAGTAAGAATTAAGGAGCTGCAACATTTTTTTCCAGCACAATGAACTTTAAAAATGGACTGGCTGCCTGAGGCTGGTTGGTGTCGCGAGAGGTGGGGCTATGCGCTCTCAGACAGGTTACCCCCTCTCTGGCTCTGAGATCTCCCTGTGCTTCGGTGGACTGCTTTGCTGTTTGTGGGGGGCCCCTCCTTACAGAGCAAGGGCTAAGGGCTGAGTATTCATGCTATGCATTCCAAACGAAACAGGGCTGAGCAT
>PVKE010003977.1:0-67880 GCA_004027555.1 Craseonycteris thonglongyai
ATAATAATATTTAAAAAAAAAAAAAAAAAAGAGTTGGGGCTTTGGGTCATGTGCTAGCCACTCAACCCCAGGGGGCACTGGAGACTGAGAGTGACCATGTGGTCAGTCACCCATGCCTACTGATGGCGCCCCAATAAACACTCTGCACACCAAGATTCCACAGGCCTCCCTGGTTGGCAGTGGTTCATGCCCAACTCCACGGTGAGGGGACAATCAGAAGCTCAGCATTTGGAACTGTTCTAGACTCTGCTCTCGGTGCTTCTGCCCTGGGCTGATTTTAATTTGTATCCTTCAACTGTCATAGACCATCACCATGAGTGGAATAGCCACTTCCAGAACATTCCGTGAGAACTTCAAGTAAATTAGTCTCCTGGGTGCCCCAAACTTGCAACTGGTGTCAGAAGTGAGGACGGTCTCGTGAGCTGTTCTCTAACATTGCAGAGGCCCCTGGGAAAATCCCTGCAGATGGGCGGCCAGTTTCCAGTATACACTAGGAAAATGAACAAGCGCATCTTCAGATCATTCCCCATCAGCAGGTGAACCTCAAAGCCTAAAACTGTTACTCTCTGTCCACTTGCAAGTCCTTGTGGGGTCTTGATGACCCACACTCCCTATTTAATATGTACAGATGGACCCCTCAGCCCTCTTTCTGTCCTCTGACCTCCCTGCACAACAAGGGTAAGGTCCTGCATCTGGGCATTTGGGAGTTCTAAGTCTGGCATAAATAGTCACAGTGGGTGCAGATGGGAATGGGGTATCATCTGAAGACTATGTACCTTGGAAACTGCTACTTGTGTCTATATGGCTCGTCTTCCTGGAAAATGTCACTGCCACCATTCCACTGAGCCTGGTCCTCGACCCAGGAGAGAAAATCATATAGACAGAGGAAGGGGAAAAGGAGCCAGAGGAATGTTCTGAGAAGCCAGGGGCTGTAAGAGTGCTGTCCACGGCTATTTCTGAGTCCTCAGGAAGCACGCCCATGTTTGGAGGTCTTCCCCAGGCACACGGGGTCCTCCCTGCTGAGAAACAAAGCTCCTTATCAAGGTTGTGCCAATATCTGCATGGCTTTGGTGGTCAGATAACCAGGGGGCAAGGAGATACATTCTCATGTCAAGGCTCATGGGGAAAATACAGGGAGAAGAAATGTCAGCATTTGGAAATGGAAAATCTCAACAACTCCAGTGGGACAGAAACTATATTTTGGTGACAATGGGACTGGCGTGAGCCACAGCTGGCTGAATGCTGTATTGGATCTCAACTAGCCACAATGTCTCTCTTTGTTAACCTTGCATCCCAGCTATCTGCCCTAAGGATGTGGAGTACAAATGAGGGAACAAACCAGACCCCATGTGCTTAAAATGAAGAGGTTTCAGGGCTGTATCAGTCACTTAAGCCTAATATTTGGATTTCCTTTCAATTGCATTGTCATCAATGGCTGTTCAGGCTGAGTTGCTTAGACAGTAAATTCTGGTTCTAGCTGCCATTTCACGTTATGCTAATGTAGGTGAGAAGCTGTCTCCCTGGATACCATAGCAAATTACCAGCTGAATCATAGAAATGCTGTCAATTTTTTTTTTAAGTTCTCCATTTTTGCTCTGCCATTGTGTGTAGCCAAGAGTAACAAGGAGTACAGGGTGGGGGGTGGAAAATATATACATATATATGCACATGCACATACATACACCAGACATACACACACATACATATACATGTGCATATATATATATATATATATAAAATATAGACCTCTATCTTTATCAAGATTCCATTGGATTGAATTAGATTCTTTGAGAAAAGACTAGCTTTCTCCCTCATTTCTAAATCAATCCACATGCATTTTATCCAGTCATTTTACTGCCCAAGAATGTCAGTGTCAGAGATCAGCCTTGAGAGCCAGCAGAGGGAGAAAGCGAGCACCAAACCTGATTTTCTATAGCAACCACACAAGTCAGAGCACAAGTGGACATTTGCTGAATCCAAAGAGGAAAATGCAGATCAAAAGGATTCGCCAGGTGAGGCCACTTTTTTTCAAAGCTGGCCCTGGGTGTGGCACAAACAAGCCTTGGCTTGCAACCTGGTTCTTGTTCTGACACTGCTACTTTCTCCCCTTGGGTGAACCCTCTCCACACACACACACATACACATTCTCAAACCCCTCCCCCAACCCCCAAACTGCTGCACCCCCGCCCCCCACCTCCAATGCAGACAGTTCCTTTGTAAATTAGGGGAGGGGACTGGACGACCTCTAACATTCTAAGTCTCGGGGTCTTTTCCAGCCTTAGCTGCCTTTTGGACTGTGGATAATAATACCTTATTTTCTTGGAATGCGGGGCTGAACCTGAGAGCCTTCCAAGTCTAAGAGCTAAGATTATATGACATTTGTGGTACAAAATGGTAATTTCACCTACTGTCAGATGGTAGAGACCTCTATGTGCAAGGGTGGAAGATGGCTGCAACAGAGGGTCGAAGGTGGCTTCCAGGGGCTGGGGGGAGGGGAAAACGGGAGGTATGAAAGTGTGCAAAGATTCAGTTATACAAATAAATGAGTCCTAGAGATCTAGTGTACAGCATAGCTCCTATCGTTAACAATACTGTGTTGTACACTTAAAAACTTGCTAAGAGAGTAGATCTCATGATAAGTGTTCTTATCACACACAAAAAATAAATAAATAAGAAGGAGGGAGGAAACTCTGGGAGATGATATGTTTACAATAGAGATTTTGGTGATGGTTTCACAGGTTTATACTTATTTCCAAACCCACCAAGTTGTATACATGAAATATATAGATTTTTGCATGTCTTTTTTAAAAGAGAAAGAAATATCTTTAAAATATGGCTGAATACTCCCTGTCTCCCCTGCCTTCTCACATTTGGAACTCCAGCAAGGGACTGCACCTCCCCACCACCTGGTCCTTGTTCTGTCTCCTGGGACTGTGGTAGGGACGGAAGCACCTGGCAGGAAGCCTGGACAGAGCAGGACTTCAGTGTCCGGATGCTATGAAGATGCTCACATTCACTCACAGGTCTCAGTCACTTGCTCGGCTTTAGACTTCCTGTCCCAAGGTTTTAGTCACTGTGGAACCATATACAACAATATCCACAGTCTGTCCCATTCCCGGCCACCCGAAAGTTCAGCCCGGGCTCCAGTGTTGGGAGCCAGTCAGGAGCCTGAACGGAAAGGTTTCTGGGGGCCTTGATGGTGAGGCCTCGGCTCCCTTGACCTCCTGGAAAGGACCGACCTGGTGCCTGGATGGCAAGGCCTCGGCCTCCCCTTTCACCTCCCCTTGTGATTGTCCATAGAAAAGAATGTGTACATGCAGCTTCGCATGAAGGTCAGACGGGTTGATTGATAACTAGGCCCAGGGTTAAAAACATATATATGGGGAAGGGTCTGCTTGTTCCTGATGACAAATCTACTTATGCTAATGAATAACCCACCCTGTACTTTAGCAATGTCTCTTTTTTTTTTTTGAAGATTTATTTTATTGATTTTTGACAGAGAGAAACATAGACAGAGAGAGACAGAGAGAAGGGGGAGGGCCCAGAGCAGTCTCCATAGTTGACATTAGTTTTCCATATAGTTTCACTCCACAGGTGGGCACAGGGCTGCACAGGGCAGGAACTGGGCCTGGAGCCTCCCACGTAGGTCCTGGCAAGAACTGAACTAGGGGCACACCCCAGTTCAGCATGTGGGTCCACATGGGCTGGGGCCGGGATTCGATCCTCGGTCCCCAGGGCTTCAAAGCAAGCGCTTAACTGGCTGAGCCATCCCAGCTTTCCCAAGCAATGTCTCTTAATCTCTTCCCTGTTCCTTGTAATGCTGTTAACTTTTGCTATATAAGACAAACAATAAAGCTATTCAGAGCTGCTCCCTCCGAGGACAGTCGGCTGGCCATTTGGTCTGTCTATTAATTCCCACCACTCGAACTCAGGGACTTCGTTCAGCTAGGCTGGTTCCTGGTACACTCCAGGGCTCACTTTTCCTGCAGACAAGGATTCTTCCACCCCTACTTTACCCCAGCTTCCACCTAGCGTTTGATCAATTCAAGGGGTGGGGTGCACTCAGATGCATTTGGGAGACAATCGAGAAACCTAACTAACCAAAGGAGGTTGCCCCATGTAAGGCAACAAGGCAAAGTACATAGGTCTGCAGCTGAATAGGAGAGCACATTCGCCCCTCCCCCTCACAAACCAGGCATTCTCACTGAACTGTTTAAAACTCTGTACCCCACACAAAACAGAGGCAGTTAGGCCCCACTTCACCAGTTTTTTTTGTTTTGTTTTGTTTTTTTAAGATTTATTTTATTGTTTTGAGAGAAGGTGAGAGATAAGGGGGATGGCCCAGAGCAGTCTCCATAATTGTACATCATTAGTTGTGACAATTTCATTCCACACAGGTGGATGTGGGGTTGTGTGGGGCGGGAACCAAAGCAGGACCCTCCAAACCTTTGCAGCTGCTAAAGCCATCCCAGTGGTTACCAGTTGCGCCACAGTTCAGCATACAGGTTTGCACGGGCTGAGGCCAGGAACTGAACCCCAGAGGCAAGTGCTCAACCGCTGAGCTGTCCCGGCATCCCCAAACCAGTTTTTGACTGCAAGCAATCTGTTCATTACACTTGGGTTTAAGTAAAGAAATATACCTGCACTGAGAATTCACATTCTTTTCAATGACTAGGGCTGAACTTGGATTACCATTTATATTATTACAAATGATCTTTTAATTTTAATAAATCCTCAAGCTTTCTTACCACAAAGCCTATCTGATCTTTTATCATTAACTGTTTTAAGCCTAATCTCTTTAAACTTTCTGTAATTTTTTAATGACAATACTCTTGAGAATGAAGTCATACCCCTAGGGGTTCCCCAAAGTAGCCAGAGTAAGTGTAAAATTTCTCTGTTGTCTCACAGTTTTATTTTAAAAACTTCCCAAATAACCTTTTTTTGTGAATTTTGTATTCTACTCAACAATATATCTACTTATTAATGTGAAAAGAATTTTTTTAAGATTTATTTTATTGTTTGAAATAAGGAGAGAGAGAGAGGAGAGAGAAGGGGGAGGGCTCAGAGCAGTCTCCATAGTTGTGCATCATTAGTTGTGACATAGTTTCATTCCACACAGGTGAGTGTGGGGCCTCGCAGCACAGGAACCAAACTGGGCGCCTCCCACATGGGAGGTGAGAATCTTTGCCTCCATCCCAGTGGTTACCAGTTGCACTGCAGTTCAGCACATGGGTTTGCAAGGGTCAGGGCTGGGGCCAGGATTTGATCCCTGGACCTCGCGGTTGCAAGGCAAGCATTCATCCTGCTGAGCTATCCAGCAGGATGAATCCTGAAAACAATTCTTTACATTACTTGTCACCTACTTGACTCTTCACTCCAAATCTCGCAGGGAAATGGACACTGCTGGATGACATGCCACTGCAGTTCACCACACCCCAGGTGGGATCTGGGTTTCCTCCTGCGGCACAATTAATCGTCAGATGGGCTGGTGACCCGATGCTGCAGTTTTAGTGGGGAAGTATGTCTGTTCTTGAAACCAACGGTTTGGAAACTGCTGTTTCTGCTAACTGCTCTTCTGCCTTTTTCATGTAACCAAACTCTTCAACAATCACAAAGTTTTGTCCAAATAAACAAGCTAAGAGCTGTGGGAGCGGCTCGCTGGCAGGACCGCTGCCCAAAGAGCACAGTACTGCAGGCTTGGAGGGTGTAGAAGGCGTCTATGGCGTAGACGGTGGCTGCCACCTCTGTCCTCTTGCCTCCTTGTCTTCAGGTCATGCCTCCCATTTACCAAACCTAAACGGAAAGCTGAGAGCAAGGCGGCCATAGAGGCCCGCCTACCAGGACAGGGAGCCTGAAGCTGAGGCAAACGGCAAAACCAGCAAAGGGCCCTAGACTAAGGTGACCAGACGTCCCGCTTTTGGCAGGACAGTCCCAATTTTTAACAATTTGTCCCACGTCCCATGGCATTTTTAAAAAGTCCCAATTTTTGGAAAGAATGCACGACAAGCTAGGGAACGGCGGGAGATAGACCAAATTTTTAATCAAGAACCCCCTCCCCCACCCCAGTCAAAGGTGTCCCACTTTACCAATGTTAAAATCTGGTCACCTTATCCTAGACTGGGTTAGGGACATCTGGTTCAAGCTGTGCCACTGCTGGCTTGGGAGACTTTGGACGCCCCTCAACATATTTAGATTTCTAGGAAAGAAACTAAGGAAGGGATTTCTTTCCATTTTTACAGCCTGTGATTCTGACCCAAGAGGTCCAGGAGCTACACATATCCAGGAAATACGCACCATTAGTCACATTAGCGACTACGGTCATCACCGGCTTTAAATCAACACCCAGCCCTCTATGGAACTGTCTGTTTACTAACTTCAAACTCCAGAGAAAGATCAAACCCACGGGGACAGACATACTGGCCTCATGTCCGCATCTCTTAATCCTCAACTTCATCCGCAGAGCTCCTCTCACATCTTGACGAGCCTCCCTTTGGATTATTGACGAGCTCAGAATTTCCTGTGGCTGCCTTGTGCCTTTCAAGAAGAGCAAATCTGGGCCATGTTAGCTGAGCCTCTGAGGCTGTGCATGCAGGGGAGAGGCTCGGACACCCAGAATCGGGGAGAGAGGCCGAAAGTCCAGCCAGCCGAGGGGGAGAGGGGCCTAGAGACCAGGGCTGCCCAAACTTTTGGCTTCCCCGGGGTCACATTGGAAGAAGAATCGTCTTGGACACATAGAATACACTAACTAGAGTCGATGTGCTAAAGAAACAAAATCGCAAAGAAATTTCATTATGTTTTAAGAAAATGTACGAATTTGTATTGGGTCGCATTCAAAGCTGTCGTGGGCCGCATGCAGTTTGTGGGCCGTGGGTTGACAAGCTTGCTATCGAGGAATAGGATCATCTGTGTTCTCTAATGAAGGGCCTGCCCCACTTCCTTTGTCTCATTAGTGACTCCTAGTAATTTCAGTTCCAGAGCTTTACAAAATCTTTCCCTAGTTCTCTCAGATCGCTTTGAAAAAGAATTCGAAAAAGTAGTAGAATCCTATTTTTTTAAGCCTTACGCAAATAGAGATCTTGGAGAAACTCCTTTCTCCTACAAGAAAATAAAAGAGTTAAATAATAAAAGAAGCATCAAGTTGATAGAAATTTCAGAGAGAAGCGACTTTCCCTGCACCCTATGAACAGTAAAAGGTGCTGCACTTCAGGGGAGTTTCAGGGCACCGCCAACATCCTCAGGCAAAACCCCAGTGGGAAGCAGCCTGAGAGAAAATGTCATTTTAAGGCCAAGTCTAATAAGTTAAAGAAATGAGAACCTGTTAACCGTGGACAGAAGACCATGGGTCAGGACACAATGTAACCAGTAGTGAAATACAATTCAGGGTAAATAAATTAAATTATACCTGGGGTGATAAGATATCTAATTTTGTTTTATAAACTTGCTCTGGAGTTATTACTGTCATTATTGCAGTTAATAATTATGGCTTCGTGTGGTCATAATTTTTACTTAAGCAATCATCTTCCAGGCTAAGTATTTATGGTTACCTGGGAACGCTACACCATGCACCTAGTAGGTCCTGTCAATTAGTGTTAACTGCAGTATCTCCAGCTGCAGAACCTCAGAAGCTGAGAGGGCGCCCTGCTCTTTCTTCACCCTCTCAAGCTCTTCTAATCATGTCTGGTAGCATCTTGCACCTCCCCCCTCTGGCTCTCCCATGACACACATATTATGTGTTTCTCTGGACATCTATTCATATGCATTGTCAGGACCCTCTACCTGTCATTATTGAATGCATTGCTAGGAATCCTGTGTGGTGTTTTTGTTTGATGATTTGTTTTTGCCTCGGCATAGAATTTTCTGGCAAAGAGACTACTTCCTCTTTGGGGACTGGGGGCTCCCACGGAAATCAGACTGAGGGCCTCTTACCCATCACTGTATCCTCAGGGCCTAGCACAGGAACATGGCTCACAGAAGATGCCCAAGGAAGACTGTTAACGCTGAACTGTGTTTTTAGGTAAACTGAGTCTAGCTGGTCATTTATGGAAACACAAAGTCAAATGCAAAGCAGAGGTCTATGAAGGGCATCTTCCTTTCCCACAGCCTGAGAAATGTCCTCCCATTATAATATGGGAAGGGAGCAAAGGCAATAAATAGAGTCAGTGTTCAGAAAGAAAGATTTTAGTGAGGTTAGACCCATTTGGTCCTTTTGGATGGGAACAAGGCGAGTCATGAGTGAGGGGGTGTGCTACTCAGGCCTCTACTTGGTGGGAATTGTTAGAAAGTAATGGGGAAAGAGAAACTGATTTAGCGTGTCTTGGGGAGGAAGCGGAAAAGTCACGCTTGGCCAGGTGCTCAGTTGGAGTCTTTAGCTGTGCAGACTTTTGTGATAAATGTCAAGAAGACTCAAGAGGGAAGAAGGAAGGTGAGCACAGAGCTCCTGCATGACCCCCATGAGTCGTCAGACACTCCATCCTGCACTCTTGCTTTGAGCTCTAGGAATTAAAAGGATCTCTCTACTTCACTATGCTTTCTTTCCTTAGCAATACAGTGTGTCCCAGGAAACCATAAACACACTTTGAATGGTTATATAGTGTTTATTAACATACAGTTTACTTTCAAAATTTAAAAGAATCTGTAGAAATTAGTACTTTTTTTGTCACAACTGTTTTCAAACCAATGACCATTCTGATCCAGGCACTGCTGGCAAAGTGAAGCAATGGAAACACAAACATCAAGAGTCATTTTGTTCGGTATTTGTGCGCAATCTCATTCAATGGCTGCCTTCAATTTGTCGACTGTTGCCAGTTTGGCACCATAAACTTTATCTTTTATGTAACCTCATAAAAAAAAGTCTAGTGGTATAAGACCTGGTGAACGCAGATGGCATTCATTTTTGCAGGAGACACACTGTATATTTTCTTCTGGTTCTGTCACAATTTTACAAGAGGGGGCATCATGTAGTAGAAAAAAAGCCCTGGTTCTGGATCCAGACTGCACAGTCAAGTCCTTCTTCTGCCTCTCACTAGCTGTGTGACTTTAAACAAGGTACTTAAACTCTCTGTACTTCAATTTTGTCATCTATAAAATGAAATGATGATAATAGTGTCTACTCAGGCTTAGTGTGAAAATTCGATAAATTAATGCACGAGTGCTGTAAAAGTGACTGGGAACTCAACTAATCTGCCTAACAGATAGATGAAGAGGGAAATGATGGAGGACAGAAACCTGTCCCCAAAGAAGGCAGGAGCATTGGCTAGTGATACCAGATATAGAAAATAAAAATATAGGATGTCCAGTTAAATCTGAATTTCAGATAAATAATAAATAATTTAGTCCAATATGTCTCAAACATTGTATGAGACATACTTATACTCAAACATTTTTGTTGTTTATCCAAAATTCAGATTTATCTGAATATCCTTTATTTAATCTGTCCACTGTTGCCTGGCACCAGGGTGCGATAGGACTGGGAACATGGGCCCAACAGATTCACTGTGTCCCTCCTGCACACTGATGACACACTGCGTTTCCCAGAGGCTGAGACGGTTTTGGCCAGGAGCATAGGTGCTGGGCTGGGGAGTGGTCCTACAGAACCCTCCGAACTCTGAGGCACCTTCTAAGCTCCATGCTTTCTCCTCCAATTACCGGTATTCTGTCGCCAATGCCTTTAGATGAAGAACTCCTCCCTTGCTTGAGAGTTTCTGGATGCTATTTTCTCAATTCCTAGAACACAGTTTCCTCTTCCTAGAGAGGCTTCCAGCACTGTGTAGTGCTCATGCTGGGTTCCAGGGCTAGTGAGGTGCCCCCCAAAAAGCCTGGGTTCTGGAGTCAGCAGTACCTGGGTTCAAATCCTCACTGGTCATGTGACTCAGTCTCCACGTATGTAAAGCGGTTCATAATAGGCACCTTGAAAGTGTTTGAGAGGATTGGCAGCATTGCGTAAGTTCAATGGCATACAGCAATTCAATAAGCAGTTAAGCAAAGAGGAGGAGGAGGAGGAGGAGTTATCATTACCAATTTCAGCCTGAAAAGCTTTCATTTTGAAAGTCAAATTTGAATTTCAGATAAACAATGAATAATTGTTTTAGTATAAGGACCTACTTATACTAAAACAAGTGTAAGTATATAAGTAAATATATGAGAAATAAAAATTTTTCTTAGAATAAATTAAACTTTACTCTTTTGGCTCTCTAAGTTTAAAATTTATTTCCTTAAACTGAGAAATGTCTACCTTGATTTAATAATCTTTACTAGAGTCTGCCCCTGAATTATTACAATGATATTAGATGGAGGTAAATTTGAGATTTACTATGACCACACACAATTTGTTTCTAAAATTCTGCTTTTTGAAGAAGAAACACCTCAAGGGAAAAGATGAAATAACATCATCAGCTGTTGGACAAACTTCCCAACCACAGCAGAGAAAAGAATGCATTCCATTGTTCCACACACCACACCCTTGGCCGGCACATCACAGGGGCTGGCATCTCACTGCTTCCCAGGTGACTGCCAACTGCACACCGTTCCGTGTCAGTTTCTAGCCAACACTCGGCTCTTTCACCATCAGCCCCGCACTTGCCCTTCCAGGCCAGATTTGCGCTCCACTCTTTTCTAAAAGGAACCACTGATATCTAGCTATCTCGCTTTACCTGCAGCTCAGAAATCTCAGCAGGAAGCTCAAAGGCCACAGTGGGAAAGACGCCAGCTCTGTGCATACAACAAAATAGCTGTGGTTTGAGAAATAATTTTTAGGGTTACTATGGAAATGGACTCAAAACGAAGAGAAGTAGACTGGTCATAGCGATGTCTGACAATTAAGTTTGCAAATGCATCCTAAAAAAAGTCCTACATACCTCAGTGCTGAATATCACTATGGTCACCTTCAAAGTTGTCCCCATGGGAAGCTATGCATGAATGCCAGTGTCTAGTCCACCGTGCAAAGCAATTTTGGAACTTTTTTTCTGTTGTCGTATTACCCTTGAAGTCCTGAAAGTTATAAAAAATGTCTTCCTTTCACTATTTCCTTTATCTTCAGGTAAAGAAAAAAGTCACAGAGGCCAGATCAGGTGAGTAGCGAGGGTGTTTTAATACAGTTATTTGTTTACTGGCTAAAAACACCCTCAAGAACAGTGCTGTGTGAGCTTGTGCGCTGTCACGATGCAAGAGCCATGAGTTGTTGGCAAAAAGTTCAGGTCGTTTTTGTGTAACTTTTTCACGTAGCCTTTTCAGCACTTCCAAGGACTCAGCTTAGTTGACTGTTCAGCTGGTATAAATTCATAATGAACAATCCCTCTGATAATAAAAAAAAAAGTTAAAAACATTGTTTTGACTCCTGATTTAGACTGATGAAACTTTTTTGGTTGTGGAGAATTGGTTGACTTCCACTGTGCACTTTGACACTGTTTCAGGGTCGTACTGATACACCCATGTTTCATCACCAGTGATAAAATGGCCCAGAACATCATCTTGCCTCTCCATAAAGTCTTGGCAAACTTCAACACTCCTTTGCTTTTGTTCATCAGTGAGCTTCTTTGGGATCATCTTTGCACACACCTTTCTCATGCCAAGATTTTCAGTTAAGATTTTCCTAACTGTTTCTCTATCAATGTTTACTTGGTCTCCTATGCTTCTCACAGTCAGCCAACAATTTTGACACACAATTCGACAGATTTTTGCAATGTTTTCATCAGTTCTGCTTATTACGAGCCACCCTGACCTCTATTCATCAGTGATACTTTCTCTCCTGTCAGTAAAACGTTTTATCCATGTGTACACTGCCATCTTCTTCATGGTATTATTCCCACAGCCCTGGACTAAAATGTCCCTGATTTCACTTCCACTCTTGCCAAATTTAACAAGAAATTGCATGTTCATTATTCTAATCCCAACTGCAACATTCTCACAATGGCACACAAAAACACGCAACAATAATAAACTCCACTCAGCAAGACACTGACACATGTCGACACAAACACAGCTGAGAGACACTGATACACCAAGCTTATGAAACCTTACCAAGTTGTTTGCACAGTGCTGCCAATGTAAGCGCACCATGGCAAGTTCATGAGCTTAATTGTCATATTTTTTTTTGTTTGTTCTTTTTGGGTTTTTTTAAATTTTTTTTTAATATATTTTTATTTATTTATTTTTGACAGAGAGAGAGAGAGAGAGAGAGAGAGAGAGAGAGAGAGAGACAGTGACAGGAAGAGAACTGAACTGGGGGAGCTCCCAGTTCAGCATATGGTTCTGCACGGGATTCGATCCTCGGCCCCCGGCGCTGCAAAGTGAGCGCTTAACCCACGGAGCCATCCCAGCTTCCCCATAATTGTCGTATGTTAACAGAGGACTGAGTAAGTAGAGGTGACAGTGGCTTCAGGCGAAGAATCTCGTAAGAGCCCTTCGATTAGGGCTATCAGATTAAAAGGTGGAAACGAGGACACTCATTTAAATTTGAATTTCAGATAAATACTGAATAACTTTTTAGTATGTCTCAGGAAATAACAGGGACATACTTATACTCATATACTTACACTTATTTTAGTATAGGTATGTCCTTATGCTAAAACAATTATTGTTTATCTGAACTTCAAATTTGACTTGGTTTCCTATGTTGTACCTGGCAATCATACCCTGGAGATATTTTGATACTAACTGCCCCCAACCCTTGGAGGAACTACCAGAAGTCCTCTGTCATTCATTCCTCCACTGCATCTACCATAAGGATAACTAAAGCATGTCCCCTATCCTTTTTCCTTTCCTTACTGGCAAACAGAATGAGAGGCCCAAGGAAACCCCTCTCTCAGGTGACAGAAGGACACACTCTGGGCTCAGCATTGGAGGTGGCTGAACTCAAAGTCTTTGAGCAGAACATATGATCTTAACCTGGTCACAGAGGTCCCTTGTGGGTCTGGGGTCATGGGGAGGGGTGTGGCCAGCCTCAAATTGTATGCACACTTCATGGGCATTTCTCCAGGGTGAGTAGGAAGAGAGACAGAGACATACACAGACACAGAAAGAGACGTGGTGATGGGGAAGCCGGGAGGGCTCAGCGGGTTGAACACTCGCTTTACAGCCCTGGAGCCTGAGGATAGAATCCCAGCCCCAGCCCATGTGGACCCATATGCTGAGCTGGGGTGTGCCCCCAGTTCAGTTCTTGCCGGGGCCTATGCGGGAGGCTTTCGGTCCAGTTCCCGCTCTGCGCAGCCCCGCACCCACCTATGTAGTGAAACTATATGGAAAACTAATGCTGTCAATTATGGAGACTGCTCTGGGCCCTCCCCCTTCTCTCTGTCTCTCTCTGTCTGTCTCTCTCTCTGTGTCAAAAAACAATAAAAATAAATCTATTTAAAAAAAAGAGAAGAAAAGAAAGAGACATGGTGAGAGAAAGAACCGCTAGTCTGCCACGCACTGTTCGAGCTACAAGGAAGGGTTGGTTATGCATGAATGAAACAAGGTCCCTGACCTCGTGGTGCTCACATCGTAGTGGTTAGAAGCTCAGTAAAGAAGAAAACAACTATTTCTGTCACACAGTGATAGTGCCATTACAGAAGTGATGCTTAGTGACGGAGAAAGAGCGCTAGAGGCGACCGGACAGGCTCTCCAGGTCCCTCTCTTACTACACATCGGCACCAGGTCCATGCCTCCCAGCACACAGCATTTAGAGGTCTGCCCCTCAGGACCTCTGTCATCTAACCCCAGTGAGTTTATCCAAGGTCATCCTTTGTTTCTCTGTAACTTAAATTTCCCACCTACACCATGTCCTTGTCCCACTAAGTCATCCAGCGTTAAGTCTACCAAGCAGCCTGATCCAGCGCCTTTGCTCCGCCTCCTCCGGGAGGCCACTATGCTCACTGTGACATTCACACCACCTCACTGCCTTTGGATCTGAGCACACAGCCTGTATCACAAAACACCTTACATACTTAGCCACAGAATTTTACAATCCTTTTATTCAAGTTATTCTTGTCTCTCCACCTGGGTTATAAGTTCCTGGGGAAGGCAGAACACTCCAAATACCCTTGTGCAGTTGCAAAAACGCCTTGCATCACATTGGGCCTCACCAACACTCGCTGAAAGCATGAATGAAAAATATGCCACTTGCATCAATGTAGGGAAATGGGTCACTAACCTGTAAGTATTTTTCAATTCCATTTTACTCAAGGAACAATAAATATTTGATGATGTGATTCGATTCGAACTAAAATAAACATGGCTCCGTTGGGATGAACTATCAATACAAAAGTTGCTGCAGTTCCACCCTAGATGTCTAGACCTGGCAGAAATCTGATCCTTCCTCAGCATCATCCCTTCAGAAACAACATGGAATAAAACTTAAGTTGTGCTAAGCCTAAGCAAGAGGGGGAGTTCACAGAAATCTCCAGAAGTTGTACCAGTAGGTTTCATCAGAATCCAGAAGACAGAACAAACCAAAAACATCATTTCCCATTCTATTATTCACACTCCTCCCCCCAAACCCGACTGCAGCCTGGTGGTGGTTCCGGAATGAGGTCCAAATGGTGCTCGTTTACATGACACCACAGGCTCTACACTTGATTTTGCATGGTGGCATTTCTGTCACGGGCCAGAATGAAATTCACTGCACAACTTACACAATGAAAAGAATATGGATTTGGGAGAAGTGTGGGGCAGCTCTCCTCCCTGACAGCAGGGCTGGCTCTCCTGCCTCTATTTCAGCTGAAGTTTCCCAAATCCTATGGTGCTATGTCAGGGGAGCCGCTCGTGTGTGCAATGTGGCTGCCTTTGAGCCGGGGCCGCAAGGGAAAACAGATGAGCAGTCTTTGCAGAAAGGAGAGAGTTTGCAGAAGAGGGTTCTCAGGAGGGAAGACAAACAGTTCTGAGGCCTCAATGATTCCTCTCCATGCTGTAAACTCGATAGGCTCTCAGAGACATTTTTGTTGAGTTTTTAGTTTTTCTATTCTGTAAAATGCACTCAAAAGAAGACTCAATACCTGTGGCAAACATTTAACATCCAGGCCTCTACGCAGAATAACCTACAAGTGTAAACTAAACACACCTCTATCCATACAAGTCCTTTCTCAGTCCTACTGCAGAAGCAACCTGAGTTCTGTCTCTGGCCTTTCCCTGGTTCTGACTTTCCTCCCTTCACCAAGTGGACCTTCCCATCAACATGATGCTTCTTTGCTTTCCTCCTGCCTCCCCAGTCATGCCTTTACTGACTCCCTCTCCCCAAGTTCTGTGCACTGCACTGGTCTCACTCGCCTCCTTCATTTAGGAAATGCCCTAGTTTATGGCTTCACTGCCCTCGATTCCATGACTTTCAAATCTGTATATTCCTCACTCTGTTTTTCATCTACACTCCAGTTCAAGTGCCCACAGGCATCTCCAACTGAACATATCATTATTGTCAACGGCATATGCCCCAAACAGAAACCATGATCGCTATTCTCACTACTCCAACAGCCTGGCCAGGTTCAGCCCTCCAGGCTCAAAAGATGGAAGCCATCCATTTGTCTATTTAACAGTGACATATGTGTGTCTGATTTCCTATATCCTTCATAGTCAATCATAATCAAAACTTTCACCTCAATTGTTCCTACTCAAAAAACTGTCTTCCTACTAATATAATGTTGTATGTCGAATATAAGTGAAAAATCAAAAAAAAATTTAAAAGAAAAACTATCTTCTCTATCTTCTCTACATATCCCTTAAAGCTATCTTCATGACTCAATTTGAGTATTAACTCATCACTCCCTTCTCTGATTGTTTGAGGCGTTAATTTACCAGAGTATCACTTGGGCACTTAATAAAACAATGCCTTGGGCTCTTAAAAGTTTCATATAGATATATAATACATATCTAAGTATTCTCTAAGCTTTTGTAAGATAGAAACTGGGATTGTGGATTTTTTTTAAAGGGATCAGCCTATCCAATCATATAAGTTAGGGCTGGGCAAGACTTCTATAGTGGTTCACTGGTGAGCTGCCAAGCAATTTTGGGGTGACCGCCTGAATAATAAAATACCTAGTGGACTGTGATTCTTGAAGTAGCCTTTGTCCTGAAAAAGTCTGCCCAAGCCTGATGTGAGTGAGGTAATCTTTATAAAGTGTTTATTTCAGGGCCTGACATACAATAAGAGCCTAAAATTATAGGCTTAAACATAAGTAGGTACTCAATAAATGCTTGGTAAACAGAGTAAGACTGAACTATGTGAAATTCTCCCAAGACCTCTACAGCCCCAATGTGCCTCTTCTTCCAGTTGCCGAGCTAAACTCGGGGAGCTAGGCCCTCACTGGGCCACACATTCTGGAGGACATGGATATATACGGGTACTTATTGGTGGATACATGTTTGGGTCTTGACGGGTCAAGCAAAAACAACTCATACAGGCTTGAATTGTTTGGGGAGTAAAAAATGGAACATGGAAATACATGAGCTACTATTTCCTTTCTTTTCCCCATTGCGTTTGGTTTGACCTCGTCTCAGTTCTGTGACTGGGTACCTGTCTGGTAGTGGGAATGGGGGAGCTCTGTAAAGTAGATCTGGACTCATGGGCCAGTACAATGGAGGAAGCTCATAGAGTACAGGGGAAGCTGACAATGAGGAAGAAAGTTGAGGCCCAGGGAGGGGAGTGACTTGCTCAAGGTCACACATCTACTGGCCCCAGTTAACCTGAGGGACCTGCCTCACCTCCCTATAGTCCTCATCTAATGACACCACCAGCCCCAGCTGACTTTTCCCTCAGCTTCAGGCTCCATAACATCTCATATCCTCACCTGACATGCTTTTCTATTACATCCCGTGGCAACCAGAACCCTATAAAGTAGAGCTGACCTCTACTGTGTTCTTTTTCATCTTAAATCACAAATTAATTGTTGAGGTCAGACCAAGAAAACAAGTGTCATCCAGCAGCCCCCTCAGCAAAAGCCACCACATTGTGCCTGGGTGACCTCGGGTAGATTTCACAGCAGGGATATCTTCCCCTTCATTGGTCAGCAGCGCTCAAGGAAAGAAAATCAATCAAGAGTCACAGGGGTTTGGTTGTTTAGGTTTGCTTAAATTTTATTTTAGAGTGAGTGAAAAATCTAAACTGTCTCCCTTTCCTTTTATTATTGGGAATTCAAAAGTATTCAACACAAAAAAATAACAATTTAAAAGACAGGCGGAGCCCAGAGGGGTTTTAGGGCAGTAAAACTATTCTCTATGACACTACAAGGATTGATACATGTCCTTAGACATTGGCCCAAGCCCACAGAATGTACACCACCAAGACTGAGCCCTAAGGTAGCTGTGGACTTTGGGTGGCTATGATGTGTTGATGTGGGCTCCTCAGTGGTAACAAATGCACCACTCTGGTGGGGGACGTTCATAATGGGCGGCTCATATGCTTGTGTGGGGTCAGGGATTATATGGGGAATCTCGGTACCTTCTACTCAATTTTGCTGTGAACCTAAAACCGCTCTAAAAAAATAAAATCTATTGTTTTTAAAAATATAGACTTTGTAACATTCATAAAGAAAATCAGGTGTGAAAGGAAGAGAGAGTGGAAATAAAAAAGCTGGATAGAGAAAGGCTGAGGTAAAAACATATCAGAAAGTCAGGAAGCAAGGTTGAATGTAAAGGGTGTCCCAAAATTCACGCAAGAAGTAATTTTGATAGAAAACACAGGTTTATAATTAAAAATTGTAAATTTTCATTGCTCAACAATGAAAAACGCGTTGTTCTTTCATGTAGCGCTCCATTTTTCATAACCCTGAACTGTCAGCTGTCACACTGTCTTTTTTTTCATCGGCAACACTTTACTGCACAAATGACGCAAAATTCAAATCTTGTGTGAATTTTGGGACACCCTTTAATTAGAGGGTAGAGAAACAACCTTTATAGTCAGGAACGTAGTTAATGAAGACAGACAAACACATGTGCTCAAACACATTTATAAAAAGAAAAGAATGGGGAAGCCGGGATGGCTCAGTGGGTTAGGCGCTCACTTTGCAGCCCCGGGGACCAAGGATCGAATCCCGGCCCCGGCCCGTGCGGAACCATATGCTGAACTGGGAGCTCCCCCAGTTCAGTTCTCTCTCTGTCTCTGTCTCTGTATCTCTCTCTCTCCCTGTCAAAAATAAATAAATAAAAATATATTTAAAACAAAGAAAATTCTGGTTTATTTTTTTCAGTCTGATTTATTTCACTTAATATGATGTTTACTTATGGGTGGAATCTAAAACTGAAAGTAACGAAGAAACAAAAACTCATGGACAGTCAGAATTTCAGTGGTTACTGAGCGTAATGGGGGAGGTGGGTGGGAGAGTGGTGGGGAGGGGTAGTAGGGAAAGAGCATCAAATACATGGTGATGGAAAGAGAACTGACTCTAGGTGGTGAGCACATAATGCAGTACATAGACAATGTAATGTAAAATTGTACACCTGGAACCTATGTAATTCTACTAACCAATGTCACCACAATAAATTTAACAATAAAAAAAAAAAGAAAACTTTGGGGATGCTGGGATAGCTCAACAGGTTGAGTGCTTGTCTTGCAACTATGAGGTCCAGGGATCGAGTCCCAGTCCCGGCCCATGCAAACCCATATGCTGAACTGTGGTTGTGAAGGTTCTCACCTCCCATGAGGGAAGCCCCCAGGTCAGTTCCCGCCTCATGTGGCCCCACGTACACCTGAGTGGAATAAAACTATGTCACAACTAATGATGAACAACTATCGAGACTGCTCGGGGCCCTCCCCCCTCCCAGCCACCACACCCCCCCAATCAAAAAGTAAAATAAATCTTTAAAAAAATAAATAAAAACTTGAAAATTGTTACATAGAGAAATACTGTGGAGAAATCACTATAAAGTTTTGTTTATTTATTGTTCTTTTCAATTCAATAGTTTTTAAACTATTCTGAAATAGCCACAGTGGCTATTGAACATTTGAAATGTGGTGACTGTGATTGAGAATGAAGTTTTAATTTGACATCATTTTAATTAAACTTAAGTTTAAATTAAGAAATGAAAGAAATATAGTCTTTTAGGTAAGAACATTTTTACTTTGCTTCAAAGTCAAATAGATTCTTCTAAAAATGATAAACCAGGTTTATTTACACAGATGTGAATATTTAAAAATCGATTTGGTACTGAATTTAGTCATTGAAAATTTTGTAAGTATTTTGCAATATTTTGGACATGTGAATCCACATTTTCCAATGTAAATATAGCAAACTCTAAATACAGATCAAGTATTTTTATTGAAAATTTAGCACCCACATTCAGATGTGTTCTAAATATAAAATACCCACCAGATTTTGAAGACTTGCTATAAAAAAAAAGTAAAATAGCTCACTGATAATTTTTTTAATTAATTTATTTATTGTTTGAGAGAAGGTGTGAGAAAGAGAGAGAGTCCAGAGCAGTCTCCATAGTTGTACATCATTAGTTGTGACACGGTTTCATTTCACACAGGTCAATATGGAGCCAAGCACAACAGGAATCAAATAGGGGACCTCCCACATAGGAGGCAAGCACCTTCTCTGCCCAGCCATCCTGGCAGTTACCAGTGGTGCCGCAGTTCAGCATATGGTGTTGCATGGGCCAGGGTTGGGAATCGAACCCTAGAACTTGCAATTGTGAGGCAAGCGCTCAACTGCTGAGCTGTCCTGGCATCCCTCACTTATAACTTTTTATATTGATTAGATGTTGATACTTTGGATATATAGAGTTAAATAAAATACATTATTAAATTTTAAATCACCTATCTCTTTCTACTTTTTTAAAGGTGGCTGATGGAAAATTTTAACTTATCTATGCGGCTCACATCATATCTCTGTTGGACAGCAGTGGTTATATGGAAGTCAGGCAAAGCTACTTTAAAAGAGGTCTGTCGAATGGAATCCAGCAGCACTGTGTGCCCCAAATCCTGCTGGAGCTCAAAAGCTGAGGAGTCAGATAAATTCCAGATAATGTTGATCCTTGGGGGTGAGATGAGCCAGGAGAGGCAGAAATCTTCTTCAGATCAAAAAGGGATCCAAGAGGAAGTGACCATGTTCCCACCTCACAGAGGCTTCTGTGAGCTGCTGGCAGGCACCCTGAGAACTTGCCAAAAGTTGTCAGGTACCAAATCTCCAGGAGGAGGGAAGAAAAAGACATGGAGAAGCAAATGCAACACAAACAACTCAGAGCAGAGGAAGCTGAGAAAGTAATTCGCTTTATGTAAATGAGAGCAAAATGGTCCACAAGGCCTTGTGTTTCTAGCTGAAAATGCATCCTGGTATTTACCAAAGGCAGAGAAATGTAGATCTAACTTACTTATGATAATGTTCTCTTTGGGGTGAAAGTATAATCCGATTGATTAAAAAATTTTGCCCAAAAATATTCCTAAGAGTAAAATTTGTAATCATAGAAATTCTTGTCCTCATTTGCAACAGAGAAAAATCACTAACTTTCTACTTTGGGAAAGCAGAAAGTACAGTCACCCAAGGGGAGAGTATCTTCTATTTTTGCAGCCCAACATTCCAGTATCTTGGGACTCTTGAAGGTATTGATGCTAACATTATTAAATTCAAGTTGCTGCTGGTTTGTTGGTGGTGGGTTTTTTCTTCAGTTAATCATCTCTTGAAATTTACCTCAGAATTCAGAGGACCCTGAGTCAGAAACTGATCATATAAATGTAGGCCGTAAATTTGTAAATACTATAGCAGAAATTCAGAAGCTTCTAAAAGGTAAGTACTGATCTGAATAACCTTCTTAGTACCACACACATTTCCCTGAAATGTTACCTCATCTGACCAGTTCAACAGTGCAGGTATCCTCTCTACACGATGGAGAATATTGGGGTGCAAGTTTCACACAGTCAAGATACATCACAAGTATGGCCTTTCATTAAACCACAAGTCAGACCAGTGATGACACATGACAATCATCTAGGGGCTCCCTGGCGGCCTTTTCCCAAGTCCTGGAGGCTATAACACTGACCACCACTAAACTGCCCCCTCTGTCTCCATAGAGAAGTAGGGCCTTTCCAATCTATACTCAGATCTAGTCCTGGGCTTTCAGCTGCAACCTACCTCCACCTACGTGAGCTCCGAACCTGGGACAGCTACACGATTTGCTCACTCAGCTCCCTAGCTTGCATGTGCCCCCACTGATAGCAACCCGTTCCCCTCGGCTCTCACTGTGCTCTCGTTACCTCTTCCTGTCCGTACTTCCAAAATAAGGTATGTGGCTTTGTTGTTGCTTCAATGAACTACACATTCTTATAGAAGTAAAGCCCCCCAAAAGAAACTCTTTAAAAATCAGTCATAATCCCAAGGAATAACAAGTGCTGGAGAGGCTGTGGAGAAAAAGGATCCTTCATACACTGCTGGTGGGAATGTAAACTGGTACAACCACTATGGGAGGCAGTACAGAGATTTCTCAAAAAACTAGGAATGGAATTACCATATGACCCAGCCATCCCTCTACTGGGCATCTACCCAAAAAACCGGAAAACCTTTATTCGCAAAGATACTTGTACCCCAATGTTTATCACAGCATTGTCCATGGTGGCCAAATCGTGGAAACAACCCAAGTGTCCTTTGATAGATGACTGGATAAAGAAGTTGTGGAACATTTACACAATGGAATACTACTCAGCGATAAGAAATGATGAAATACAGTCATTTGTGACAACATGGATGGACCCTGAAACCATCTTATTAAGCGAAATAAGTCAGACTGAAAGAATCAAGAAACATATGACCTCACTTATAGGTGGAATACAAAACTGAAAGTAACAAAGAAACAAAAACTCAAGGATACAGTCAATAGTTTAGTGGTTACCTGAGGGTAACAGGGAGGGTGGGTGAAAGATGGGGTTGGGGGGAGTGGAGAGGGGGCACCAGATAAATGATATGGTGATGGAGGGAGAGTTGATTCTGGGTGGTGAGCACATAATGCAATACATAAACAATGTAATGTAGAGGTGTACACCTGGAACCTATGTAATTGTTACCAACCAATGACTCCCCAATAAATTTTACAATAAAAAAAATCAGTCATAATCTCACCACCTAGAGATTAACACCAACTCTTAGTATTTTAGTTTTGTTTCCATGCAGCCCTTTTCCTTGCATCTGCATGTATTTCTTTATGCCATCTAATTGGAAAGACCATCTACATAGAATTTTGCATTCTGTTTTCTTCAATAAGCATGCAATATGTAAGAATTTCTTCACGTCTTTAAAATGTTTGCACAAACATCCAATCTAGTAGTTAAAGTATCATCTACAATATGACTGAACCATAATTTATTTAACTCTGACCCCCATTTTTGAGCATTAAGATCATGACCAGTTTTTAGTGATGAGCAACTTGACTGGAAAACATTTATACATATTTCAAATTGTTTCCTTAAGATAGAAACCCTTCAATAAAATTATTTAGTCCAAGGGTATGAATATACTAAGACTTGATAAATATGGTCAAGTTTATTTCCAATAAGTTTATATTAGTTTAATCTCCCACCAACACACTAACAATGAATGAGAGTTCTCTAGTTTTGTTAGGAAAAAAAACAACAAGAGATGTTATTAACATATTAATTTGCATCTCAGAGTATTTGGTGAGTGTCAACGCTTTCCGTGGAAATGCACAGTTCCCTTGGGCAGCCTGTTCACATCCTTGATACCTTTATTTACTGGGCTGTGAACCTGTCTGCATGTCCTCTTACCCTATCAAGCAAGTTGACATTTTGTCTATCAAGTGCCATTTCAAGTATTTTCCCAATGTCTTTGCCATTTAACTCCTTATTAATTTTTGGTTCATGAAGTTTTTAATTTGAATGTAGACAAAGTTATCAATCTTTTCCTTTGTGATTTTCTTTAAGCTCAGAAAATCTTTCCCTCATCATGGCATCAGATAAATATTTACCCATTTTTTTCTCCTTTAATAGTTTTCCCAGGGACTACTGCCCCTTTCAAGGTATTTCTACTAAGTTTCTTTCCCGGGCTTTCTCTCTTCTGGATGACCTTTAGTCTAGCTCCTCACCCAGCTCATGCACTGTCATTGTTCTTAGAAAGGAACAGACAGTCCCTTTCACATGGTCCTATATATTTTGAGGAAAGACACAGGCTGCAGGTGGTTGGCTTGGCTCCGTTATCATCTTCTAACCTGTACAAAAGGCACAGCTACGATGGCCCAGCACCTGCCTCCCTTCTCATGCGTCACGTCTGTTTGTGCACAGAGACGAAAGAAGTAATGCCCAGGACTTCCGGGACTCCTCCCAGGAGCTCTGACAACCTCACTCCCACCACACACACACTCATGCACCTGCTCTCTCCTCTCTTCTTCATTTCCCTTTGTCTGTTCCTCTTCACCTAATCTCTGAAACTTGTCAATTTTGGGAGTGGTTTAGTCAGAGATCCTAGAGAACCTTTCCACTTCCTCTCTCTCCAATAGACACCCTTCCTGAGATCGGAGCGCCCTGTCTCCTGTCCCCCCAGTTCTCACCGGGACCTCTGGGTGGGGCTGTTTGCTTGGCCCGCAGCCCAGAGAACATGTAGAAGCTGGAATCAGAGAACTTCGTTGCTGTTCCCGTCTGTTGTTCTTGCTCTCATCCAGTTCAACCCTTGCTGGTGACTGAACAGAACGAAAAGTCCTCTTGTGCTCTTCTGTTTGTTCTCATCAGAAAACCAAACAGCGGGCAAGCTTCACGAACATCACACATCTAGGACTTGGAACGCTGCATGGGGTCCACAACAGGCCTAAAGCCAACAGGGGAGAAAGGAAGATCCAAATGGCCAGGACCACACTCTTATTCACAAGTGTAACCCAAGACCTTGAACGGGGCTTGGCAATTTCTTAGGGCTCAGTGAATAACTGTTAAGAAATGAGTAGGAGTACTCAGCTCCATCACAGACCCCTAGGAAATATGGTAACTAAATATACATAGACATCAACTAAGCTTCATCCTCACACAGTTTTGGAGTTTAGTTTGGTTCTATTTTGGCAACCAAACTACTTATTTTTAATCCCTGGCTAGCCTGTGACCCACAGACATATTTCAGTATTAATTCCTCAAGATCCTTATCTTTCTCTGGGCTTCACCTCTAAAATGATAAAGTTTGATTAGATGATCTCAAATGTTACTTTTAGCTATAAAATTCCATGATGAGATTAGTAAATTAAAGATGAATGCTTTTGTTGATGGTTATAAATTCTGTTCTGTCTACATATGGTCTTCGAGTACATTCATAATTTACATCTGACTATATGTTATTGGAAACAAAAGTTCGAAAGGGAATTAGAACCATGAATGGTTTTTCCTAGCCTACTGTGTACAATTCAAAACAGGCACAGAACTCATTCTTCGAGCAAGCATTCTACACCAACCAGGAAACTATTGTTAATCTAATAACACGTTCCTTACCACGCTAAATCAGAGGCCTTTATTCAACCGTTCTGAATTGGCTAAGGCTATTCCCAGATTCATGAAAAATAGTTCACAACGGAAAATGTACACTTGGAAGCCCATTTTCCATGGAAGCCAATGTGATAGGGATCTCTTAATGCTGATATTCCAGAACATTCTAACTAGTGTCAATGTAAGTAATTAATATTCAAGTGAAAATTGACCATAAGGTTTCTTTCGCTCGGCCTTGGAAATTGATGGCATGTGCTCAGGGAATGCCAACTCATTTGAATATTTGCCTAATTAGGAAGGTAAAGCTGCTAGCAACCATACCATACAGTTCAAAGCCAAATAGAAATGCCTTTTGTGTCACCACCGCTTTGCATTATTCACCTCCCACGTCTGTCCCTCCAATAGCACAGACAATGCAGAAGTGACCAAACCACTTCTCTTCTCTGTCCTCTGCTCTCTCACCAAGGCTTGGCTCTGCCGCCGTAGGACAGAATGCAGATGGCATAGAGCCATTTGAGGGCATGGGTGTGAGATTACACAAAGAGAATAAGGAGTTTATTAACCCCAGTGGGGAAATACAATGGTCATGCCAACCCCTGAACCAGGTTTTATAGCTAGAGGATATGCTCACGTCCAACCGTGCTAGAATGAAAAATGTTCCAAGGCAACCCTGTACAGACAGACAAGAGTCCTGCTGCACCGCGTTTTGCCCCTGCTTCAGGCTCTCCCTACCATCACAGAGCCTGGACAGTCTCCATTCTAGCCACATGGGACCCCGCCCCGCCGCTCCAACATCCCATCATCCTCCTCGTCTCCAGGACTTGGCTCAAGCTGCTACATCAGTCTGGAAAGGATTTGTTGCCCACATCTGTCCAGGAAGTCCTAGCCATTTGTCAAGGTCTGGTTTGAATCCTACCTCCCACTAAACTCTCCCCAGACCATCCTATTCTCAGTAAAATGACCTCACCTTCCCCTTGTCTTTTAGGGCATTTGATTTGCCCCTAAGTATGCCCTTTGTTGAAGTGATTTATGTATGAATATAGACCTTACATTTTAAGCAACAGAGCACAGAGGCAGCATCTTATTCATGCTTTAACCCCAACAATGCATATCACAGGTTTTAGATATAACTATGAACCAGCAAGAGGCAGGCTAGAGAAGGGGCCAGTTTCCATCCCTTGGTGCCATCTGGACCAGACATTTTTTAGGAGCACTGCTCCTAGAGAGACCAACTCCCCGTACTCGAGGGCCGGACTTATTCAACTTTACCTAGCACATAGGAATAACCTCCAGACTTCGTTAACATGCAGATTCCTGGGCCCTGCTTACAATTTTGATTCAGTAGTTTGAACTGGCAAGACAAGAAGCTGCTACTCTACAAGCCCACACAGATGATTCTAGTGCTGGTGGTGCCGGGACCACAATTGGGAAATTCTGCCCCAGGACTATGTCCTGTAATAGTGCAGACAGACACAGTGAAGTCAAAGAAGTTGAACAAGGTGCAGCCAATTTTTCAAACATGAGAAGTACTCTTTGGTGGAGAACTCATGGGGATGCACAGGCTTTTCAAACACTGAGTTGCCCAGAAGTATTTCTGTGACAAGAGGCTAAGGCTCATCCCTGACAGAACACGTACTCCAGGGGGGCGTGGCTGTTATAACACCCCCAATCCGCTCTCAGCGTCTGTCTCTACTGAGGTACACTGGAAACCCTAGAAGGACCAACCTGAAATGGAAGAAGAGCAATGGAGGACTATCATTTGGAGAAAGATTTCTAGGGTCAATATGGAAAATGGAGAAAATTCTTCCTCAGAGCACAGCTGGGACAGCCGAGGGCAATAAATTCTCCATTGCATTCTCTGAGTCAGCACCATCATGCTTCGAGCTAATCCTGCACCTAACAGCTCCTCTCTCATATCTTTAACTTCTTTTAATTAAAGAAATGCTTTTCGGGGATGCTGGCATGGCTCAGCAGGTTAGTGCTCATCTTGCAGCCCCGGCGTCCCAGGATCAAATCCTGGCCCGTGCGGACCTGTATGCTGAACTGGGGTGTGTCCACAGTTCAGTTCTCGCTGGGGGAAGCTTCCCATTGGGGAGGCCCCCAGCCGTTTCCTGCCCTGTGCAGCCCCGAGCCCCTGGCTGGTTCCTGTCCTGTATAGCCCCGTGTCCATCTATGGAATGAAACTATGCAGAAAACTAATGACATGCAACTATGGAGACTGCTCTGGGCCCTCCCCCTTTTCTCTCTCTCTCTCTCTCTCTCTCTCTCTGTCAAAAACAATAAAAATAAATTCTAAAAAAGATATGTTTTTCATGCCTGCTATGTGTAAGCTATCATAACAGACACAGGGATTGACAGGTGAGTAAGACATATTCCTTGTCCTTGCATAGACAAGCACTGAAGTAAATAATTGTAATACCAAATAAAAAGTGTGCTCACAGTGGTGGACACAGGAGGGGTGCCCAGCCCCCCTTGGAGACAGGAGGATGGAAGATGGAGAACGCATCTCAGAATTGACAAGACTCTTTCAAGATTACCACATTGCAAATCAATATATTCTCCCTCCATCTGCTCCAAGTTACAGAAGAAACTTTCCAACTAATGGAACTGACATATCTATTTCCCCTTGGTTATTAGAGAAGGCAGCTCACAGCTGCGCTCTGATGAGCCCCTCAAGCTCTTCTCTGCTGGGCAGTGATATTAATATCTCTAACCTCTTGCTTCCTGGGTTTGGGGCCTGACCCATGGATCTCCACGGGCCTTGGGGCAGGAGGCTCGGGGCCCCTGATGGGCATGGGCCTGCCTGCTATTAAAAGCAGGATGGCTGGAGACCCATGAACACCACAGAGCCAGGGAAAGCTTTCTGGCACGAAAAAGAAGAGAATGTATAGAAAGAGGAAGGAGGAAGTTGATCCCTTATGTTTACATGAGTCAGTTGATCCTCAATTCATACCTATACGTTTATGTTAGCCAAGCGTTAAGCAATGCTGACTAGATCACGTGGTCAATTCTCTGCAGTCCCGGCCAGCTAGCCCTGGGAGAACTGCCTGATGAAGAGCCACGCCACTCTGTGCCAGCACTCCACCCCGCCAGGGCCTTCCCAGCCTCCAGGGAGCAGGCCCGCCTTCCACCTCTAAATGGAGACGCTGCAGAAGAGACCCCATGTCTCCCACCAAATGAAAACAGAGAAAAGGCTGAGACTGGGTGCAGAATTATTTCACTAAGCTAGTGTTTATTTTCTGAGGCATCAGCAATTTTTTAAGCTACATACTGAACTGCAAGCATTGATTACATTAATGGATTACCTCTGGAGAAGGAATCTAATTACATTTTTGTACAAACTGCAAAATGCAGATTAATTTCTAACTTTCTTGGCAGTCCTGCTGTTGCTTTCTGGAGCTGTGGGTCAGGGCAGCCAATCCCTGCAAAGAAGCTGGAAGCCGGAGGAGGCTTTATCCATTCACTCAGCAAACACGCACCGAGCCCCTTGCCTTCTCTGTGTGTGCCAGCTCTGGTCTGGGTGTGGAGACACAGATTTGAACAAGACAATGTCTCACTCCTCTTGGAATTTCCCAAAGTACTGACTTCCCCAAGAGCCATACAATCCAGGCATTCCTGAACCATGTTGCTACCGCGCTTCATTTTCTGAACAGCAGTTAGGACTTGGTGCCTTTAATCCATGAGTTGCCAACCTCCTTGGCCCTGAGGGGGAAACCTAAAAGAGGTGGCAAAGGATTAAACAGCGGGTAAGAGGGAGGTAAACAAGAGAAGGAGCCTTGGCCAACAGGCACGCATACTGAATATGGATAGATGTATCTGAGAGGGAAAAGTAAGGTGTCTGCAAAGTAAAGACAAAGCAAATGAAGACAGAACTTGAAAAAGGAGAAATACAAATGGTTAATAACCATTTCTTCACATTCAACCTTTCTCCTACTTGACTGATAAAAGAACTTTCAAGGTAGATAAAATTAGGTAAGACTATATTGGCTCACCTCTTCTGGAAAGCTATTTGGCATTATTAATATATCAAGAACCTAAAAAAAAAACCAAAATGTACGTACCTTTTGAGCCAATAACCCCTGTTCTAGAAATTTATTCAAAACAAATTATCAAAAATATGGCCAAAGATTTATGCAAAGGATTATCATTAAAACAATATCATAACAACCCAAAACTAGCACAACATAAACATTTAACTTTAAAGGAAAGATTAAGTAAATTATGTATATATCTACATGGTAAAATATTACAACACCATTAAAATTATATTTATAGAGAGTCTTGATGACAAGGGAAAATGCTTATGACATAATTATAAATAATATTTGAGATATACAATTATATACAAAGTATGATGTATAGCATGGAAAGAAATGCAAGAGGGTATATGCCACAAGAGCAATTTGTCTTTTGGTGGTTTTAGAATTTTAGGTGATTTTAGAACTTTAGATGATGTTTCTCTGTCCTTGTACACTTTTCTGTAAAATAAGCTGCTTTTAAAAAGAGAGAAGATGGGAAGAGGGGGACACATGAATCTAATGAGGAGAAAAAGGAAGTGGGATTGGGTGAGTGGTTACAAGGAAGGATTACAACCAGAGGCTTAAAGGATTCAGATGATGGGCTAATGCTTGCTGTACAGTCCAGCCCTTGGTGACGTCTGTCTTCCGTCTCATCCCTCCTTTCAAGATAATCAGCTTTAACTTTAGGCTTCAATCTCCTTGACAACTCTTAAATAAGTTTGACCTAAGTCTATGGGATTTTAAAAGTCTCATTTGGTTCCCACCATTTTCAGCCTCCAAATCCAATCCCAGCTAGTTCTAGAAACTTCATCCATTGATCCACAAAGTAAAATATGTTTCAAAAAGAACCAAGGAAGCTGGGATGGCTCAGCGGGTTAAGCGCTCGCTTTGCAGCCCCGGAGCCCGAGGAACTGGGCCCCCAGTTCAGTTCTTGCTGGGACCTATGCAGGAGGCCCCTGGTCCAGCTCCTGCCCTGCGCAGCCCTGTGCCCACCTGTGGAGTGAAACTATATGGAAAACTAATGTCAACTATGGAGACTGCTCTGGGCCCTCCCTCTTCCCTCTGTCTCTCTCTGTCTCTCTATCTGTCAAAAAACAATAAAAATAAATCTTTAAAAAAGAACCATAGCATTTTTCAAAACTATTCTTAAAAATCCCTAGTAGTGTAATCAATCCCCTCCACCTCAAAAAAAAGTGGGGGAAAAGAAAAAGAAAAAAATAGTTCTGATTATAATCAATCGACTCTTTAGTTTAGATGCTTTCTCTAGAGTCTATTCACTGAAGAAAATGAATTAGATAGTCTTGAAAAGCTTCTAAAAGCGTGCCCAGTCTGTGCAGCACTCACCCCGTGCACAGTAAACTATAAATACTTAATGATCAGGCCAACAATGATGACTAAGATGATCAATAGTGAGCATGGAGACAGCATTCCATTTCCATGCACTAGACCAGGATGGCTGCCAAGGGAATGCAAAGAACTACTGCACGGAGGGGAGACACTTGGCTATACCTCCCTCACTTTCTCACCCAGTGGCAGCTCAGTGTCCAAAGAGCAAGGGAAGAGGTTGTAATGAGCCTGCACTGGAGGTTCTGACAGCTGATAGGAAGGATGCCGTTTCCTCACCAGTGTGCTTTGGCCATGCAATTTTAATAAACTCAACCTCGAGAAAGGAAAAAGGAGCCTGGGATCATGTTGAATTATTCACAGCTCCAATCCGGTAAGGCAGGAGAAGCCCTCTTCTGAGAGTAAGTAATACCTCCTCATTGATTTCCCCCGTCATGATCCCCAGGTGAGAATCCAGTGTAAAAGTCAAAAGAGAGAAGAAAATCTAACTACTGTCTTCTTAAATCTGAATTCATGAGTCATTAGCGAATTTGCGAGTCGTGTTGCACTTGACAATTCTATTCTCAAGAATCATTTTGAAGAGCTTGGTATATTTAAATTTATTTAAATATAACACATATGTGAAAACTAATTTTCATAGATTAATGACCATGATCAAAGTGATCTTGTTTAATAACAGAATGAAAATGGTTGTTAGCCTTGAGACTTGAAGGCCAAAGAGATATATGATTCAGGCATTTATTAGAAGCCAAATTGAATTAGTTTTCAAATGTAATGAATATACCTTATTTCCATGTACAGAAAGAAAAATGTGGGGAAGCCGGGATGGCTCAGTGGGTTAAGCGCTCACTTTGCAGCGCCGGGGACCAAGGATCGAATCCCGGCCCCAGCCCATGGAGACCCATATGCTGAACTGGGAGTGCCCCCAGTTCAGTTCTCTCTCTGTCTCTGTCTCTGTGTCAAAAACAATAAAAAAATAAAAACAGAAAGCAAAACGTATGCTCAACAAAATAGAGTAATTCTTCCCTGCACTTTCCCATAGCCCATGCCCACAGTGAGTGCTGATAGTCACCGTGGTCCTCTGTGGTGTAAGTTAGAAACCAGCTCTTTCAGAGCTTGTCCACCTGCCTCAGAATTGAAGCCCTCCCCCAAAGCACACGTGAACATACACACTTAGCAGGTGGCCTCGCCTCCTCCTTTTATGGAGTGTCACATATTCACTGCAGAGAGGCCAGGCCAGGCCACTGTGATCTCAGGCCTGGAATATCACAGTTGGTTCCTGAGTCCACTCCATTCATGCCAGACAGAACTGACAGACAAATCTCCTAAGGTATCATAAAGTGTGCCTTTCCCACTAGTCACCTAACCTCTGCAAGCCTCAGCTGCCCCATCTATAAGAAGATATACTAGTAAGACGCTCCTCCTAGGACCGTTAGGGTCTACGTGAAATAATGCATGTCAGGACTGGCCCATAGTTACTATCATAGGAGAAAGCAAGCTCCCTGAGGGCAGGAATTGCTGTCTCTTTCGACTAGTGCATAGAACAGTTCCTAATAAATAGTAGGAACTCAATAAATGTAATAAATGAAGCAACTGAGGCCCCTTTCTTTTTTTGTTTTGTTTTGTTTTGAACTGAACTGGAGGCCTCACCACATTCGGGAAGCACACCCCAGTTCAGCATGTGGGCCCGCACAGGCCAGGTCTGGGATTCGATCCTCGGTCCCCAGGGCTTCAAAGCAAGCGCTTAACCCGTCGAGCCATCCCGGCTTTCCCTGAGGCCCCTTTCAAATGCCACTATTCCTGACCCACTGTCCTGGGCTGAGATGGTTTCTTTCCTCCTCTGGATGCTGCTAGTGGCCTGTTGTGCCAGCCCCTGTGATCCTGAGAGGATGTGACTGCTCCATGCTCTCAAGGAGGCTATAGGCCCCTAAAGGCCCCTTTGCCTGCCTAGTTCGGGTGCTGTGCACACAGCAGGCACTCGGTAAACAGGGGGTGAAAGTCCTGCCGTGTCATCCCACAAAGGCCCAAAGACGGCCCCTCACTGACCAGAGTGGCAAAGAACTGTAACCACTTAGGACTGCAGCCCCTCTTCTTCAATTTAAAGAGGAAACGGAGCCACGTTAGTGATTTTTTTCACTGCACATTTCTGTGAGCTCAGCCAAGCTAAACAATAGCTGGATTTCAAACCTAAACCATCACCCAGAGGTCTCTGCTCTTTTTGAGAATGGCGATGTGGAGAAGTAATTATTTTTGAGATGTAAAGAAGTAATTTCTGCTTCCAGGAAATGAAAAGATCCTTGGGGGTGGGAGCTCATGGCAATGTGGGATGGGGAGGGCAGTGGAACGTAACATTCATGTGACATTCATACACAGCCAGACTGGTGTGTGAGGGGAGGATTGCTGGTTAGGTGCCAGCCCCCCCCGCCCCCACACACACACAGAATTACAGCCGGAAGCAACCTGCCCTCCCTTCTCCTCTGTCCCCACCCCCAGGAGGATGTGCCCAGGAGCTGGAGGAGTAGGTAGCTTTTGTACAGTTCCTTTTCCATCTCCCTGGCAACTGCGCAGCCTCTAGAAGCTCCAGGAGTCAGATGGTGGGATGGGGGGTGGAATATGAATGCTTGTGTAGGTTCCGTGTGCTGTCACCTCCAGGTCCCTGTTCAGCAACCTCTCAGGCTCAGGACACACGCACACGCACACACACACACGCACCTATGTGTGCTCATTTCTAATTTGGTGCCAGGTGCCCACGTAGAGAGCCTCAGGGAAACGTTATATAATGAGTCTCATTTTGCCAATGTGAGCTGAGAGGCGGGGCCTGAGAATAAATGAGAACGAGCACCATGGATGCTCAACGTCTCTGGTTGGGTGTTTGGATCTCAGAGAAGCCTACACAGGACACATCATGGCATTCGTTAATTTTGTAGGGGCTGCTGGTGATAGGCTGCAAACAGGAAGTCTAAGCTCTCACCCCATGGAGGTTGTCTGATGTGGGGGGTCCAGCCTCAGAATGACAGATGTAGAAAGAGGAGAGACAGCAAAACATTCAGAAGCTCAATTGCTTAGGAAAATACAAAGATGCAGTGTCCAGGTTTGAAATGAGTTCCATTCTCAAATCTCATTGGTAAATCAGTGATTTAGAATTCAGAACCCATTACCAGAGAAGTCGTGTCTGTTATAAATGATGATTGGGTTTCTAGGCTAGTCCACAAAAGCCTATTTAACTTATAACGTGGACAAAATACTTACTATACATTTGCAATGAAAGCAATAGAAGAAGAAAAAATCCTGTTGTGATGCCAGTAATTAAATGAACAAGAAAAACAGAAACGTGGAAAATAAACAGCTTTCTTTCATTTTTGAATGCTAGAGCTCTGGGGTGGAGGGGGTGACTAGCCTGGTTGCTCCTAGAAGGGGGGGGGGTCTTCATTTTCTTTAGATAATGGGATGGTAGATGAGTAGCCAACGGTGGGGAAGGGATAGAGGATGAAGTAGGGCCATCCCTGGGGATAGTGAAAAAAAAAATAGCATATTTTGGGAAACAGGCAGAGAGGGAAGAAGAGAAAGGAAGTAGGATTATCCCATAAGGTGTAGGGAGGGCCCCTGGGCTGAGGGAAGAGCACGAATTCTGAAGTCACAAAGACTGCAGGTTCCACCTCTGTCTCTCCCTGGCTGCAGCTTTGCGGGAGATGCCGGATCCTGAGTCTCAGTCACCTCACTGGCAACCTCAAAAAATGGCTCCAGTCAAATGTCTGCATGGTGGACCCTGTGCACTGCCCACACCCCTTCAAGAAAGGACTTGCTGCCCCAGTTCTGGGAGGGCTGTCAGCTTCAGGGCTCAGCCCCTACAGGGATTGCTCAGAGAGCCACAGGTTAAGGTCCCGCCTCTTCTGCCAGCCCACATCCCAGTGACCAGTGTGGGAGGAGGAGGCCCAGCCACCTTGGCCCTGTTCAGGAAACGCTGACCGGCCACTGCAGGACCAGCGCTCTCTGAGCGGCGTCAGGGGCCTGCATCGGAGCCTGACTTCCCCTCTCTCGCTAAGGGCACTACTCCTTCCTAAACATCCTCCCGCCAGATTCCATCTCAGGGTCTGCTGCCCACAGAGCCCAACCTGTGAGAACCTGGCCGGGATTAGGCACAGGGAATGGCAAGACACATACCCACACAAGGCACAGTCAGCAGAGATGCCCAAGAGCACCCCAAGTCGTCCAGGGCTGCAGCTGCAGGGAGCCCAAGGGCAGTGTGCCAGGCAGGGGTCTGGGTGACTCAGGGAATATGCATTTCTATCCTCCTGAAAATGGGGGGGGGGGCACACAGATAATTTACCAGGTTCTGATTTTACTCTACAAGTGTTCATAATCAATGGTTTATAACTTGGCAATAGAATCTATATAAAAAGATTTGAGGATTGTTTGTTTGGAACCTCTCTAATATAATAGCCACGGGCCACCTACAATGATTTAAATTTAAATTAGATATTCAGTTTCTTAGTTGCACTGCTCATAATTCAAGTGCTCAGCAGTCACATGTGGCTCACAGCTATCATGTTGGGAAATGCAGATTTATAGATCATTACAGAAAGTTCTATTAGATGGTGATGGTGGGAATGTTGTATTGTATTCTATACCAATCTCCCATGGAAGGCTCCTAAAATAGATCCGCGCGGAGAGTGAAGCAAGCCACTAATTATGTTTTGGCTAAGGCTTGGCTCTATCATCCATGCTCCACACACTGAGTTCCAGTTCTGCGTGAACAGGCTGAATTGCGTGGAGAACTACTTTATGAGCTGTGCAGGCCTTTTGGCCTACTGTGTGACCTCCAAGCTCAACGCAAGCCCCTTGGCCTACTATGAGCTCCAATCTCAAGCCAGAGTCAGCTAGCAGAGAAAGATAAAGAGTGCAGGTGGCCTAAGAAGGCAGGGGGTCAGCTCCCAGAATCATCTCACCCCCCAACTGCGGGGTCACCAGCTTCAAGGCCTACCAATCTCCCTGCAGTTCTCGGTCCTTCTTAGTTACAACACAGAATGGCAGAACCCATGACCACAGCCGGCACCACTCAACGGCCCTCCATGGGCACGGAGGTGAAAATAAAGGGTGCTCCTTCTGCTGGAATGGGACTGTCACCTCCGTGCCTCCCCTTGACCCTAATAGCATCACCTGTCCTCTCCCTGGACCCTCCTTTCCCTATTCCTCTGAAACCTGCAGCGTCTTCTTTGGGGATATGTGTTTTCATTCTGGGAACAGAAGAGGACGTAATCATAGGACACTTTGGAAGTCACAGCCTTCCTGGAAGGCAGGACTAGGCTACAACTGTCAGGGAGTGTCATTTCCATACTCCCCTCAACAATTTCAATACAAATATACACCATGTATTTATCTTCAAAGCTCTGGAAACATTACTTTTTTGACACTTAGGATGTAAACCTTCTCTTAGAGACTCATGTTATTGCCTAAACTGCATCCTTATTGGACACAACTGAGAAATTAGAGGGCTGCTTCTGTTGCTGCTATCTCACTGAGGAACCCCACACTGATGATTTTCTGCTGCGACACTCCTTTCACAATATGCCACACTGTTACCATTCAGCAAATGAGACTCTCAGCCACTTTCTGCCCTTACACCATAAACACCTGACGTAGGCTCCCATCACACACACCTGTGCAGGCAGCATGCCCACAGCAGAGCCACCAACACAGACAGCCACACACGAGGCACACTCACCTGCGCAGGGTGTGTACAGTCATGCAGAAAAGCCCCTGGGTCCACGAAATGTCATTTCAGAGCCTTTTCCCAGATGCTGTAAGGATCTCAATGCCTGGCACAGGTCTGTGTTCCAATAACAACAGCACCTAACACTGCTTGTGAATAGACTTTACAAAGTTACTGATTTCACATGAATCATTTTATTTAAGTTAAATGCAAACTAATTCTCAAGACAGGTATCGTTTACCTCTGTTTCCCAGATGAGTATACTGGGCTCAAAACAGTTTGCCTCGGATCATATACCTGGAGAGTGACAGAGCTGGAACTCAGTCCTACGTCCCTGGCTTCATGGAGCTTGAACCCTATTTCTGAATAAAGAAGGACATTGGAGACACAAGGTAAAGATTTTTTTAAGATTTATTTTATTGTTTTTGACAAAGACAGAGAGAGACAGAGAGAAGGGGGAGGGCCCAGAGCAGTCTCCATAGTTGTACATCATCACTTTTTCAACATGGTTTCGTTCCACACAGGTGTGTGTGTGTGGGGGGGGGGTAGGCATGCAGGGTGGGAACTGGACTGAGAGCCTCCAGCATGGGAGGCACGCCCCCTTGAGCCAGGGGCCGAACAGGGGGCTGAGAACCCAATTGGGGGCCTCCTGCATGGGAAGCACACCCCAGTTCAGCATTTGGGTCCGCATGGGGCAGAGCCAGGATTCAAACCTCCATCCCCTGGGCTGCAAAGCAAGCCCTTAACACGCTGAGCCATCCTGGCTTCCCCAAGGTAAAGATTTGAGGCTAGATATTTAGGAGGATTTAAGAGAAGGGTCACAAATAACATACAAAATCTAAAAAAAAAATGGGGGGTTGGTAAATGACCACCATGACCAACTAGAAACAGACAAATGGCACACAAGTAAGTTAAAGTCCTGCTTCTGGGTGAGAGGCTGTGCAATGATATTAGGCCGGCTGGCGCCCGTCAAAAGGCACTCGGCCACGTTCTCTTCCCCTCTGAGTCTTCTCTGACCACTGCAGCTCCCAGCAGTGTCCTCCAGAGCAAGAGCTCTCAAACATTAATGTATCCAGAATCATACAGATTCCTGGGCCCCACTGCCAGAGGTTCCGATTCAGTGGCTCTGGACTATGCCCAAGAATGGGCACTTGGGACAAGTGCTCGGATGCTGCTGGCCCGTGGTCCCGTGTGAGCAGCCCAGGTCTAGATCCTGACGGGACCTTTACAACACTTGGTTACTTTTTCTGTGAAGCCGTTCTGGTTCCCAGATGCCTGTCCTCTGCCCTCCCCATAGTCCCACAGTTTTGGGGACTGCTGTCCTAATTAAAACGGTCTCCCATCTTGTTCCGGAACTAACATTCCTGACCTGTATATCTCAGTTCCTAAAATGGGGCTTCTCTCCTCGCCACGGTTCACCATTTCCTATTCTAACTCCTTCACACATCAGAATTCGTGTAGAACTCGAGCCTGCCCTCCTTTGGCTAAGCCTCCTTTCTATAGCATTGAGGAGTCCTAAAGCCCCCAAATACCATCTAGTGCTTTCACACCTGCTGACCCATTACCTTGATGACAACTGCTGCCCACATATCGGTGTGTAGTCCAACCCCAATTCCCTATTGCTGAGCTGTCCCTGCCCTCCGGGGCACCCAGCTCCTGGTCTCGCTCTACCCTTTCCTGGCTGGTGGGCTCTGTCTTAGCTGTTGGAAAGATGAATCACCCGCCATATTCAGCACCTATAGGCTCAGACACATCCCCCTAGAAGAGTAAGAAGAGCAAGATCTCACCCCCTCCCCACACTGCCCTTGCTGTGAAAAGCACAGGCCACGCCTCTGTCATGTGGTAGTTTCCTCTTACGTTTCGCTTTTATTTCCCCTGCAACGAATCCATGCTGATTTAAGTGTGAAGGTTGGGACCCATGATGTGTGCATGACAGCAACACTAGCCCGCCCTTTCTGGGTAGTCAATAAACATTAAACAACAAGCAGTTTGATCTCTTGCCTGGTTGGCACCTAAAAATACATCATCCAATTTGGAAAGCAGGATGCCTTTAATAGCCCCTCCAGCACCGAACACGGGGTTCCTCACAGAACAGGCACCCCATGAATACTGAGTAAAGGAACAAATCGATGAAGGGTACCAGTGGGGTTGCGCCCACTTCTCTGTGGCCTTCGTACCAGTGTGCTCAGCGGAAGAAAACAACTTCCAATCTGCAAAAGCAGAGAGAATGCCTCCAGGCCACACTTCCAACTCATTCCCAGCACAAAATTGGACCTGCACATTCAGATGAATTGTGGCTTAAAGCTGGCAATTCCAGCGCAGAGCGCTTCTCACATTCGCTTCAGTACAGTACACGGATGTCCTTAACAGAAAAAGTCGTACCTTACTCCACCCCACCCCTACTACTCGCAAGGCCATCTCAGAAACCAACTCTCCCTCTTGTCCCCTTCATTTCTATCCCAGACCAGTGTCAAGGCCAGCCATCTAAGTGGATGGGATGGACAGCTTCATGTGTGTGAAGTTTTCAAGTATCTCCATGTGACCTTTAATCACCTCACTGTCATTCCTTTGGGTTAAGTCCCCTGGAAATAAAAATGCTATCAAGGAAGATAATCCAAGAAGATATTAACACCTTAGCTCAAACAAGCTCATCAAATTAGTAAAGCTGTTGTCTAACAGATGCCTGGGGGATGGAACAGAGCACAGATAAATTTTAAGACGGAAGGAGTGTCCTGGCATGGTTTACTGCTGCAAGGGAGCTCTCGATGCAATACCACAGTAAGGGGTTTGTGTTCTCTGCCCGGCTGGCTGCACAAAGAGCACCGGAGCCTTCTGAGAACAGGCACGGGCCAGCCTGTGGGTTGGGGCAGAAAGATATGGAAGACTTTCCAGAAAGCAAAGACTTTAGAATACCAAGTGACATATGGCGATGCTCTCTTGGTTGAGTTTCTATGCTACCAAGCTTTCACAATTCCAGGGACAGTTTCTTGCTAGTGACAACCCCCACGGATGCCAATCTTACAAGCGAGAGGCAGCTCACAACAGCTTGTACAAAGTAACTGCTGAGCGCTGGCTGGGCTCAGATGAGGATGCAGGGGAAGAAAAATGGCTGACGCTGCAGGGGACCTAAGCGCCTCACATCGGGGATGTTTACCTCATTAAGCTGTTTTACAGAACATCAGCCAAAAACAGAAAAAAAAAAAAAGGAGCTGGAGGGAGTCCACTTGAGTTCAGCCCTGGATTCTGAGTCCTCCGTCTCAGACTCCTCTGGGGCCCAGATGGGACCTGTAGGCAGCCTCTTCCTCCCTGGCTTAGTTACCTGGTCTGCAGAGGATCCAGAACCACACAGACTGGGCTCCTGGGAGGAGAGCCCGGGCCATCCTCCAAGGTGCGTAACGGAAGCCATGAACAAGAAGGTGGCCATTGCTGTACACTTATGTCCTGCTCTTTTCGTCCCAAGCCCTTTGCTCTACTACATTCATCGTGTCCTAACCCAGGATGGCTGGGGAAGGGAGGATCCCCGGGAGCCAGGCAACGCCTGGGCTGGGAAGCCAGAAGTCTGTACGAAAGGAAAGTCCAGAGGGTAGACGATCCGTCTGGTCCAGGAGCTTCCAGGGTAGTTCATCAAGAAAGGAACAGGAAAGTGCCATTGGGCAAAGAGCCAACACAAGTCCATGACCAGAGGCCAACGCCAGTGCAGAGGGGCAAGGAGCAGCCGGCACCCAAGAGCAGGGCAGCATCTGGGGGTGGCGGCAGGGAGTCATAGGCAGCACCAGGAGACTCAGGTGCACAGGCAGGTGCCCTCATTCTGGAAAGAGGGGAGATGTGCAAGAGGCTGTGGGAAAGGCCAGAGGTGGGAGGTCCAGGGAGGCCCAGAGCAAGCAGAGTAAGGTAAGAGTTCCCCGCTGATATCCACACTGGCTGCGCTTCTCGCCACGAAGCCTGGGTGGGGGCTGGTCCCCCAAGACTGAGCTGAACTCCAGGCTCCCATTGTGGGAGGTCAAGAACTTCAGGGACAGGGAGCTACGTGTGTCTTACACATGTCGCATTAGACTAGACAGTCTGGATTTTGACTTCTCTCTCTGACCTACATGTCCATGGAAATGTCCTGGTTCCTGCACAAGTCTCTCTCTCCACCTCTGGCTGTCTGCCTCTCTTCTCTGCCTCCCAGGGCCCCTTCCCTCATATGCTTCCTCCTTCTTTAACTGCTTGTCCTCTTTCTCTGGAGTCCACTTTCCAGGGCCACTGTGAGTGTGCTTGTGTGTGGACAGGGGCTTGGGGAGCAGCTCATCTCTTCTCATTCCCTCCCTGGCCAGCTGTAAATGTGCCGTGTGACCATTTAATCAAATTAGCGGAACTTTCGGTCTTAACAGGAGGCTTTAAAAACATCTCTTGCTTTCCTGGCTCTCAGCCTCCTGAAAGATAACATAAGAGATCTGATTGCAGGAAAGCGGGGTCTCCGCTCCCTGATTCCCACTGTCAGGGGCACTCAGCTATGAGCTGAAGCCTCCCTCTTGAAAATACCAAGCAGTGTCTCAGTGCTCGGACCCTGATGGAACCTCTACAGCAGCTGCCCAGAGTTCCTGCCAAGTCGATGGGGAGATCTGGGGCTGAGAAAGGGCCACCCTTCTCACACCTCTGTGTGGATGCCCGGGGTCTCCGGGGACAGCCCCGGGCCCAGCACGACTCCATGCCTCTTCTCCTAGCAGAAGCCCTCACTTCTCAGTGGCATTTCCCAGGGCCCTAGTCCCTAACACAGACACTCAGGGGCCCCTCCCATCTGTCCCCTCTTGCCCGGCCACTGCACAGTGTCCAGGCCCCTGGCTGAGCTGCAAGGGCATGGCACAAGGATGCCAGAGGCAAGGAGAGCAGAGGTAGAGCCACTTGGGATGGACTTGGGAGCTCTGGGGGCTGCACAGGACACAGAGTTCTCCAAACAAGCACTGTGACCTCACACTGAAAAACCTGTGGGAGTCTAGTGAGAGGACGAAGTGGTACCACTGAAATGAACACTGCAGTGCCAGCCTGTGTCCCCTGACCAATGCTAATCTGATTCTGTCACGCTCAACACTCTAACCCAGACAAGCCACTCAGAGAGCAGCATTAGCTTTGCGCCTCTCCTGTGGCCATCATCCCATCCTTGCTGGCCTAGTGACACTCGCCTGTCCTGCTTCAGTGCTGGAGGTGGCAGGAGAACCTGGGTCAGGAGTTCAGCACCCCCAGAGCCCACAGAGGCTAAACAAATGTCGCTCAGGTCCCTGGGCTGAGTGGGAGACAGCCGGTCAGTAGGAAGGCAGGTGGGCTGCCCCGGGCAAATGGTCAGGCCTGGGTGAACGGAGGGCATGGGTCCCAACTTAGGACAAGCTCTGCCTTCTCCCAGGAAGCTCCAGCCAGGGAGGAAAGCAGAAACAGGCCCAACCAACACCTCACCAGCATTCACCATCCAAGCCAAAGTCAGAACCTTGTCACCAAGTCACCCAGACAACTCAGCATTCACACACACACCACGCAGACACACACACACACACGTTAGATTCTCTGGCCTTAACTTCCCAAGGTGGTTATTATGTCCTTACAGGTGGGTTTATAAGCCAAGTGGCCTATGGGTGGGTAATTTTATCCTTTTACCTGCTATTCCCCTGACAATAAGGTACTGAATAAGCTCCCAGCCAAATAGTTAAGCCTCCCAATGGCAGGGTGAACTGTTCCAAAACCATAATTCAGAAATTGCACTTTTCTTATTTGAAGTTTTTTTTCACATCAATAGTTGATGGTCACATGCAAATTCCTGATGAAAATGGATAACCTAAGTTTAACCACAGTCCAAAATATTCACCAGAAATTGCTTTAGAAAAAAAAAATCAATTCCTTTTTTTTGGGGGGGGAGAGGTGCAAAAATTATCTACTAAGAAAATGATAGAATGTAAGATATTATGGTCAAATTATAAAATAATAACCAATCCAGTATCAGATGAATTTATTTGGCCCTATTTACAGTATAAAAGAATATAGGACTCTCAAGTAAAAAATCAGATTTTTTTTTCTCATTTCCGAAGCTTGAGCATAGGAGTTTGCTAATCTTTAATAGTTTCTACTTTATTCCAAAGGTGGCTTAGGGGAAGGACCAAAAAACAAAACAAACAAACAAACAAACAAAATTCATTTATAAAAAATTGTGTATTTATTCTTACATATTTAAACTTCAGTCACCTTCCAAGTCCTCTCCGTGTGATACAACACACCTATCAAGATGCTTTTTCCACTGCTCAATCATTTTTTAACTCGGCCAATTTTGATGCCTTTTAGTGCTTCTGTTTTTGTTTCACCTCTTCCACATAAGCAAAACGTTTCCCTTTGAGGACTTTTTTCATCCAGGGAAACAAAAAGAAGTTACTCAAGGTGAGATCAGGTGAATAGGGAGGGTAGGGCATGCGGGTCATACCGTTTTTAGTCAAAAACAGCTGCACACTGAGCACAATGTGGGCCGGTGAATTGTCAGTAGTGTTGTCTGGTTTCAAACGTATGGGCAGCCTACTGACACCTTGAATTGAGCCCAGTGAGACTCGGCTCACCATATGTACCATTTGAAACAGGACAGTACCGTTGTTTTCTGTCCCACTTAAAACCGTCCATCTGGTCAGCCTAACATTATGTCCACATTGCCAATTACACTTAGCACCAACTTCCGATGAGACAGATGCTCACCTGCCCTCTGGCTAAAGATAGCTGTCACCGATGTCAGGAATGGCAAACGTGCTCTGCTTCCTAGCCCACTGGGACACTCAGTGAAAGAGGCAGATGAATCTCACACCAAAGGGCAGCTTCCACTTCACCAACACAGGGTGCCCAAAACCTTTGCAAATATCAGTTGCTGGGATGGCTTTGATCCATTAAAAATAAATCTGTGAGCACCCCAATTCACAGCATGCGCTGCACACTGGTTTTCACAGAACGCAGCAGCACTACAGTTTGGGGGTGAGGATCCTGGAGACACCAGGCTCAAGAAGATTCCACAAACCTTAACATTAGCCTCCTCTCTCCGTCTTTGTCAACACCATGTAACATACATATTTTCGGGGATGCTGTGATGAGTAACTGATTTGAATTCCAGACATCTACTGTGTATACAGCCCACAGAGTTCTACCAGTTTTCTCCTCCAGTGTATCATTGCAATTGACACTAAAGTAATTCTCCTTGCTCAAAAACTTTCCAAACTATGCTCATTTCTTGAGGCAATTTTAATATATCATAATCATCACGTTGCCTCATAGTTACTTGTGAATGCATCTCTCTCCCTACCACGTTCCCTCGCCTCCAGGTGTGAACTACTAGGAATATGTGGCCTCACTATCCACCGTGTGCCTGGCACCCAGAGAAACTCAACAACTGATTGACCTGAGTGAATTTGAATTGCAGCTGCTATGTCAGTAACTTCTTCCTTCTTTGATTCCATTATGACCTCCATAACTTAAGTTATACTTAAGTGTTTACTCAACAAGGCTTAATGTGTACCTTGAACAAACTCTTATCATCAAGCTTTGGAAATTAAAAAAAAAAGAAATCAGATTCTGATTTCTTTACTTGAGAGTCTTGCACTCTCTTTCATACTGTACATGGGGCCAAATAAATTCATTCGAGACGAGATTTGTTATTATTTTACAATTTGACCATAATGTCCTGTGTTCTATAATTTTTCTCAGGTTTCTATTACTGACTACACTAGACCAATGCAATGTGAGAAAAAAGCAGTCATGGTCAGGTATGTAGAGTTGGCTCCTTACATGTTAACCTCCAAAAGGAAATTAATAAGCTCGATTATCAGGATCTCTGAGGCAAATCTTACCTTAGAATTAAGTAAACCTATGCTGTGCTTTGCTCAATGGCTACAACACAGGAATGGTCTTTGAACCTGAGCTCTCTGTCCCCATGTTCTGGTTAGTCTCCCCAGCAATGATAAACCTTATAGGGGCAACTGCTTGGGTAATGCCTTCCCACCCATCCTAGCATTTTGGTCCAGTGGCATTTAGTAACAATTATCCAGTCTCCTGGCCACAATCTTTTTCCTGAAACCAGTGAGTGATTGCTCTGTTTTGTTTAATTTTACTTGTCTTTCTCACCCCCAGCCCCAAGCTATGGTTGTTTGATTAAAACCAAACCAAAAAGTGGAATACACCCTGTGGGCCCCAGGCATACAAAAGATAACTAGGCGGCAATAAAGGGAAGAAAACAGGTTTTCAGCCTTTTTCAAAGTACCATTCTTTTTATGAAGAAACAATAAAAGACTCTCCTTCACATCCATAAACTGAATCTTAACCTTGAGACACGTGAAAAAAACAAAAAACAAACCAGGATTAGGAAAGAAATGGCAAGTGCAACAGAGGCAGCTCGTGGAGCTTACTAAGCAAGAACGTGTTCCCATGAAGAACAGTGCTAGCAATGAAGGAGAGCGTTCCTGACACAGACAGGCAGTTATACCCCATGGAGCCAAAGAATAAAAATAGCCAGCTAACTCTGTTTGCTCATTAAGTCATCCTCTCATTATAATTTAAGTCTCTGAGGATCCCTGACCAAGAAATCCCCCAACCAACAGAAGCAGATAGTCTGATCTTTGACAAGCAATCATACATGAACCAGGGTCCCAAAGCCTATCATTCTAGGGGAAACAGAAACTTGTAATTTGAGGACGGGTTTCCATCCCTTAGTGACCCCACCCAGATGCAAATTCCCATTACCGGTAGGTGCAGCCTGCAACCAATAGCCAGTCTCACCCTTTACAAAGGATGACACAAGGGATGAACAGGTTGCCACAATAAAACTCCCAGCAACTTGGAGATGTGCTGGAGTTAAATCCCAGGAGTGGGCTCATTCAGGTAGGTGAAAGTTTAAGTGCCTGTGAGGGTAGGGAAGTAAGATCACTGCTCATTGTCTAACTGCTGGTTGTTTGTTTTAATTTTAGAAGCAAACTCCTCAAATCTACAATGCAATCAAAACCAACTGCAATTCTGACCCATAGACATTGACACTTGAAGGAATGGCCACCATGTTCCCAGACTGTCCAAGGCCTCAGAAAGCAGGTCATCCATCTATCTAGACCGAGCTGTTGATGGGCATCAAAACCCACGTGCCTTCTGAAGGTCACAGCCAAACAGGAACGTGGTGTACTTACGCAGGGCATGCCACTCATCCTGACGGATGGTCTTCGTGATGTTGAAAGTGAGATTCCTGGGGATGGTGGCTGAGGAGTAGTGGTATTTGATGTACGTGCATCGCTCAATTTCTCCTGGCAAAAAAAGGACAGAAAACTAAAGTTAATGAGGCAGTAACCATGTCTGGGGCAGTCTCTGGGATCCATTTTTCTGTTCTAGGGAAAGAAACTGGTTTTATATTGAGCCTGCTGACACCTACAGTTTATATAAAGCAGTACCTTTGACTTCAAAAGAACGGGAGAGTAACACTAAAATAAAACACTGTCGATTTAGATAGAAAAATACATCTCAGAGGTGGCACCATTCAGAGGTGGGGGTGATAGCAGTTTGCTAAGAAAGTACCCACATTTGTTTAATCTTAAGAAAATCAACTTTCAAGTCAAGGGAGGAAGTTTGGCATTGAAAGACATTAACAGTTTTGTACCCACAGTCCAATCAATAGAGAGCAAGCTTCAGACTTTTTTTTTTTTTTTTAGTTGTTTTTGACAGAGAGAGAGAGAGAGAGAAGGGGGAGGGCCAAGAGCAGTCTCCATTGTTGTACCTCATTAGTTTTCGATATAGTTTCACTCCACAGTTGGGTGTGGGGCCCCACAGGGCAGGAACAGGGCCAGGGGCCTCCTAAATGGGAGGCATGCTCCCATGAGCTGGGGGCCTCATACATGGGAAGCATGTCCGGGGTGGGAGCCGAACTGGGGGCCTCCCACATGGGTTTCACCCCGGTGACAACCAAACTGGGGAAACACCCCAGTTCTGCATATGGGTCCCCACAGGCCTGGGCCAAGATTTGATCCTCAGACCCCAGAGTTACAAGACGAGTGCTCAACCTGCTGAGCCATCATTTGTGCTCGCAGCACATGCTGTCTTGTGGAATGCCAAGCTAGAGGGGGCCCCTCCCCTTTTATGATAAGCTGTTATTAATCAATGTTAGTCAAATTATCGAAACAGTCCTAGATCTTAGAGCAAAGGTTCTCAAAGTGTGGTTCTGGGGACCACAACATTAGCACCCTGGGAACTTGTTAGAAATGCAATCTCCCAGGCCTAACCTCAGACCTACTGAACCAGAAACATGGAGGGCGGGCTTGCAATCTCAATTTTAATCAGCCCCCAGGTGATTCTGTTGCACACCGAAATTTGAAAACCACTGGCTTCAAGGATCTAACAGAATTGCCAGGGCATTCATTCAAAAATCCACCATGTTTGCAAATTCCAACAGGATGGGGATTATGAGTTCTTCCCTTGTCACTTTTGGTTGCTGCAGGCATTTCTATTGATGCTTGCTTATCTGGGAGATATTAAAAGTCCATGTCAGGGCATTGTGAAGAACCAGGAAAGGAGTGATTTTAAAGGTTAGGGGTTTTAAAATTTGGTTTTGCACCTGAATAGATTTTGACAGTAATCCATTTTGCACCCCACTGATTTTCAATTTATCAGTGGTGGCACCTGATTGAATTGTTTGACCCCTGGATCACTGTCAGCAGGGAACCTGGCAATTGGTGGAGTGCAATAATTTAGACAGTGCCTCTCATGAAACCAATGCCTGATTGTAAATCATCTCTGGACAACTGCCCAACTTCCAGTTTACTGGCAGACACTCCTCCGATGGGACAGATGCCGTCCAAAGAAGTAAAGTTTGGGGAACATGAAATGTGCTCTTTTCCTTCTGTCTTTACATTTTCAACTCCTCTGCCTTTGTCCCCTCAGCCTACAAACGTCCTGAAGTCTCTCACATGCTCCCTGCTTTCCCCCGGCCACATCTCCACCCTGTCTTCCTTCTTCCCTAACTTGCTACCCCTCTGGAAAAAGTAGTCTATCAAATAGCTGGCCTCCATGTCCTCAGTTTACGTTCATACTTCAAACCCACACGCTCAATTTCTATGACTATCATGACCTCTCATCCAGTCCACAATATCATAAATCCCACAGTCATCCCCAAAGCCTCCCCGTCTCTAGCGGCCCCCTCCTCTCTGACATCCAACTAGTCGCCAAATTCTGTCACTTCTATGTGTCAGAAATGTCTCTAGGGAAGCTGGGATGGCTTGGTGGGTTAAGCATTCACCTCGCAGTCCTGGGTCCAAGGATTAAATCCTGGCCCCAGTCCATGCAGACCCATATGCTGAACTGAGGGGGGGGGGCCCAGTTTGGTTCTTGCCGGGGCAAGCCTCCCATGTGGGAGGCCCTTACCCGGGTCCTGCCCTGCCCAGTCCAGTCCCCCGCCCATCTGTGTGGAATGACCCCATGTTGAAAACTGATGACATACAACTATAGCAACTACTCTGAGCTCTCCCCATTCTCTCTCTCTGTCTCTCTCTGTCAAAAACAATAAAAATTAATCTTTAAGAAATGTCTCTAGAATCCAGTCTCTCTTCTCTGTCCTCACTCCCTCCCTCTGTAGTATTTGTATGAATACAATGACTGATCTCAACAAACAGCCACGTTTACTGAGGACTTACTAGGTAGAAGAACCTTGCCAAGTGCTTTGTAGACCAGTGGTTTCCCACTTTCCTCATGTCATGGCGCACACAGAAGTATGTGAGGCACCCAGAACCAACAGACACAGCTGCCTGGGCCCTGCCAGCCTCCCTGAAGTCTGAAGCAGCCAACATCCAACACACATGTAACCCACTCATGTCCTATACGTATGCCATGAGCGGGAACGTTGTTATGGATATTGTCTTATCTAATCCCTTATGCAACCCAATTTAGTAGACGTTATTATGATCATCACCCCTATTTTACAAAGAAGGAAATGGAGGCTTGAAAAGGTGAACTGACTTGCCCAAGGAAGCAGCAGTGACAAGATCAGAACCCAGAATTTTCTGACGGGAGTCTCTCTCCACCCGGCCACCCTCCATGCGGCTGCTTGGAGTACATATTCCAGAAAGGAAAACATGGTCTCTTGTACACACAGGTCCCCGACTCCAGCTCCCTACTGGCTCCAGCCAGGTAGCTCCTCCCTCCCTGCCGTGATGAAGCCATGTCTGTTCATGACTCTGCACCTACTGTGCTCCCTGCCTTTCTTCACATCAACGGCAGCTCCTCACAAAGCCACCCTCTGTCCCCAGCACCCAGCGCAGGCGTTCGCCCGGGCCCTGCCCTCCTCCCCGAGCGCCTGTCCCGCTGCGGTGAGCAGTCCCCTGGGCTGTGATTTATCTGTTCACACGCCTCACTCACCCACTAGATTATGAGTTTCTCAAGGGCAGGGACTTGTCTTATCCATTCATCTTTATCTCCCTGGTTCCCAGCACAGAGTGAGCACCAATCACATGTGCTCTGAAGAAAAGAATGGATAATATGAGCCACAGTGGGCAAGGGCTCCGACAGCTTCTAATGCATGCAAGAGACTGAAATAATTGAGGCAAATTAGAATGTAATGAATAAACGGCGATGAGTGTCACAGAACTCTGAGTCTACAGCAAACACTCCTGCCCTATCTACACAATGTAAGGAGAGATAGAAGAAATGGCATGTGCACAGAACAGCCTCTGACTGCACCTGGCAAATGTGCCAGAGGTAAATAGGGCAATGCTGTCTTTCATAAAACGAGGGGTGGGGAGAGAAAGGAGAGAAAAACAAAAAACAGAGGACTGTAACAATACCATTAGCAACTGCCTTGAACACGTGCTACCTTGAACACGTGCTACCTTGAACACATGCTGTGGAGCAGGTTGTACCTGCATAAGGCCCCCTCTGGGGATACCTGGGCATTGAGATCCAGCTGCCGCTCTGCGTGCCAAGCCGAGCACCCTAGAGGGGGTGGGGGCATGCGCCTGCTGGACGAACCGCCTTAGTCTCATTTGCACAACAGTGTTGTACAAACTAGAAGCTGCCCTACACTCAATAATTCCCAGATCAAACAAAATACTCCTGGACCCAGCTTCAGAGACCCAAACAAGATCCCAGTGGTAACAGCCAGATCCGTGCCCATCATGATGTCTGACACACGTACCCAATTTCTTGGCTAAGACCAGGTTCTCTCAGCCTCCAAACAAACTCAACAAATGGTCACAGGTTCCAGGCGGGCTGCAGCCAGCTCCCAGCTTCCCTCCCACCCATCCACGAGCAAGGAGCTGCAGGCCAGAGGGCATGGCTGCAGCCCCAGCCCCACTGGAGGCCTCGCTGTTAGCTTTGCCTTGGGGATGCACACATCCCACCTTGACAGCAATTAAATTTGAAGGACTCTAATATTGTCTAAGAAAGGCAAAATATTTATCCATGTGTCTGCAGGTCCTGTCAGTGTACTGGGCTTTTGTAAACACAGGCACCATCTGGGCACCAAATTTGTGTGCCCAGACGTGGGCTTCCCCATACAAACAGGTTTTCGTGCTCTGTACAGTGCACAGGGGACACCTGGAAGGCAACAGCAAAGCCCGTGGAACTTCCCTGGGAAGATCAAACCTGTCTTCCCCGACTCCTGCAGCGCAGCCAGAGAGCGAGCTTCCCCCTCAAGAAGCCCGTGCAGGTGGAGAACAACCAGGTGTGAGGGACCCGATACACCTTCAGCCACACTCTGCCATCTGAGCTGGTGACATTCCCGTCTGCATGTCAGGGTCCCAGGCAGATAGGAAGCCCAAGCAGGTAATCGAGGAGAGTTTCAAAAAGGGACGATTTACAAAGCTTGAGCCCAGGGGATAACGACACCAACAGAAGGTGGGGAAGGGGCCAGGGGCTGTCAACTGAAGGAGGTGGCATAACCCAAGGCTGTCACTTGAACCTGGAGGAGGTGGCCATACGGAGAGGTGATGCAGCCTCTGACAGGAAGTCACCACCAACCTGTGGCGAGGTGGCAGGGTAATTACACCCAACCTCTCATGTCTCTCACCTTCATCTCCTGCCAGGCACCCTCTCCACCCCCCAAACAGTGGCTGAACCCAAATGAAAGCCAAAGCAGACCAGCCTTCAGGAGCAGAGAGGAGATACAGGCAGGATGTGGAGGCCCCTGCTCCACAGGTGCCCAGCTCGCTCCCCTCCTTTCTCTTTCCTCTCTTCATCCTCTCACATCTCTCCCCTTCTAAACACATCACCCAGCTTCCCCTTCATCCAGTTAGCACATCCCTCCTCCATCCACTTCCACTTTCAAAGTCTTCGGTGGCAAAGGGAAACCCCGAAGCAAGCAGATCCTGTTCCCATCCTTTTTCTCTGCTCAGATCTTTTAAGACTCAAGGCATAAGCCCGATAACTCACATCAAGTATTAAATATGGACCCTGCACACAGTAAGTGCTCAATAAATATTAGCTATTATTATCAATTGCTGCTCAAAGACTACTTATTCAAAGGGTACAAGATCACAGAGTCAGAAATTATATTAACAACCAATGTTTACATCATGCTGTAGCCATATATGTAGCTATGTCTACAGAGTACACATTTACCTCAGGGCTGGAAGAACAAGAACTCAGTTACAAAGTCTGACAATTAAGTTCACGAACTCATCCTAGAAAAAGTGCTACACGCCTCATTGCTGAATATCACTATGGTCACCCTCGAAGGTCTCCCCTTAGGAAGCTACGCACCGATGCCAGTGCCTAGTCCACCCTTCAAAGCCATTCTGGAACGACTATCAGAGCTGTCGTCACATTACCCTTGATGTCCTGAATGTCATAAAAATGTCTTGCTTTCAATATTTCCCTTATCTTTGGTTAATGGAAAATGTCACTAGGGGCCAGATCAGGTGAGTAGGAAAGATGTTCCAATACAGTTATTTGTTTACTGGCTAAAAACTCCCTCACAGACAGTGCCGTGTGAGCTGGTGCATTGTCATGGTGCAAGAGCCATGAGTTGTTGGTGAAAAGTTCAGGTCATTTTTGTTTCACTTTTTCTTTTTTTTAATATATATATTTTTTATTGTTTTTGACAGAGAGAAGGGGGAGGGCCCACAGCAGTCTCCACAGTTGTATGTCATCTGTTTTTGATGTAGTTTGGTTTCACAGGTGGACACCGGGCTGCACAGGGCAGTAACAGGGCTGGGGGCTCCTACATGGGAAGCATGTCCGGGATGGGAGCTGAACTAGGGGCCTCCCAGATGGGAAGCTCGCCCCGATAAGAACCGACCTGGGGGCACACCCCAGTTCAGCATATGGGTCCATACAAGATGGGACTGGGATTTCATACTTGGACCCCAGGGCTCTGCAAGACAATTGTCTCACTTTTTCACGAAGCCCTTTCAGCACTTTCAAATAGTCAACTTGGTTGACTGTTGGTCCAATAGGTACAAATTCATAATGAACAATCCCTCTGATATCAAGAAATTTTAGCAACATCATTTTGACTCTTGATTCGGACTGACAGAACTTTTTGATCGTGGAGAATTGGCTGACTTCCATGGTGCACTTGGACGTTTTGTTTCAGGGTCATATTGGTACACCCATGTTTCATTCCAAAACATCATCCTGTCTCTCCAAAAGGTCTTGGCAAACTTCGAGAATGCCAATATTATCAGTTAAAATTTTTCTATTTCTCTATCGATGTTTTACTTGGTCTGCTGTACTTCTCAGTCAGCTGACAATTTTGACACACAGTCAATGCATTTTTGCAACGTTTTCATCGGTTCTGCTTGTTATAGGCTGCCCTGACCTCTCCTCATTGGTGACACTTGATCTCTGTTCAGTAAAATATTTCATCTATTTGAACACTGCCGTTATCATCATGACATTATTCCCATAAATTTGAACTAAAATGTTCCTGATTTTACTTACACTCTTGCCAAGTTTAACAAGAAATTTAATGTTTGTTTGTTGGTCTAATTCAAGTTCCGTCATTCTCATGACAGCACACAAAAGCACACAACAACAAAAACAATGAACGCTATTCAGCAAGACACCGCCACACATCAACACGAATGCAGCTGTAAGACACTGATAAACCAAGGTATGAAACCTTACTGAGTTGTTTGTATAGTGTTGCCAATGTAAGTGCAAGGTGGCAAGTTCCCTAACTTAATTATCAGACCTTATATATACTGGACAGATGATGAAACAGAGACCAGGAGGGGCATAGCAGAGATGGCTCACAAACACTAAAGTCTAGATTCTGACCACACCTTTTACAATAATACCAGCAGGCGGTTTTCCTCTCAGGAGCATCCACTATCAGTAAGACATGGTTTCCTAAGTACTTGTGCAAGGAGTCCATTAATCTAGAGTTATGTATACTAAGCAGGAACCTTCTTAGGCAGATGATTTTAGAGGCCACTCTGGGACCCACTCCCAACATCTAAAATTATCTTCCCAAAACTGGTGCCATAATACTTTAAATTCTTCCATTAGACAGTTATTCCTTTGGGTCAAATATTGTTCTCTTAGGCACCCATTTTTAAAGCTCTTTTAAATAAGTCTAAAGGGGTAGCAAGGTCACACATACATAGGTGTGAATGAGATCCCACAATCCCCTTCCTCCTGACCAAAGGGACTTTCAGCTGCAGAGAAAAGAGATGCTGGAAAGGGCATGAAGGGTCTACCACAGCGCATGAGGGAGGTGGGGGGTGTATTCCAAATGTAAATCCACAACTTAGCAATTGTTCCTGATGCTGACCAGAGTGGGCCAGAGACAGAATCAGAATATGGACACTCTCTCCCACACTTCACTTTAAAAGCAGAGAGATTGGGTCAGTCACTATGAAAAACAGTATGAAGTTTCCTCAAAAAATTAAAGCTAGGATTATCATATGATCCAGCAATCCTACTTTTGGGCATATATTCCAAGGAAATGAAACCAGTATCTCAAAGAGGTATCTGCAACCCCATGTTCACTGCAGCATTATTCACAAGAGCCAACATATGGAAAGAACCTAAGTGTCCATTGACAGATGAGTGGATAAAGAAGATGTCACACACACACACAGAAATATTATTCAACCATAAAAGAAAAGAAAATCCTGCCATTAGCCCATGAGCAACCACACAAATGGACCTTGAGGGCTTTGTGCTAAGTGAAATAAGGCGGAGAAAGACAAACACCATATAGTTTCAACTTACATGTGGAATCTGAAACTGAATTAATAGATACAGAGAACAGATTGGTGGTTATCAGAGGCAGGGGTAGGGGTGAGGGAAAACAGGAGAATGTGGTCAAGAGGTACACACTCCTAGGTATAAGATAAATAATTTCTGGAGATGTAATACACAGCATGGTGACTGTGGTTAATGATACTGCACTGTGTATTTGACGGTTGCTAAGTGAGCAGATCTTGAATGATTTCATAAGAAAAAAGAATCTGTTGGGGAAGCCTGGATGGCTCAGTGGGTTAAGCGCTCACTTTGCAGCGCTGGGGACCAGGGATCGAATCCCGGCCCCGGCCCGTGCAGAACCATATGCTGAACTGGGAGCTCCCCCAGTTCAGTTCTCTCTCTGTCTCTGTCTCTGTATCTCTTTCTCTCTGTCAAAAATAAATAATAAAAAATATATATATATATAAAAAAGAATCTGTTAACTATGTAGGGTAATGGATGTTAATTAAACTTCCTATGGTAATAATTCCACAATATCTACATGTAACAAATCAACACATTGGACACCTTAAACTAATACAATACTGTGTCAACTGCATCTCAATAGAACTGGGGGAAAAAGTGGAGTGAGGCAGGCTGGGTATGTGATGGTCAAATCTATTTAGGAAAAGTTGGGTTAAACAACATTTAAACAGTTTACCAATTGTAGGACTTTTAATATACACTGTGACTCCCCCCAAAAGGGACAGGTTTCTGTCAGACTCTCTCAGATTTCCTTTGACCCCAAATCCTATTCTATTAAAACAGCAGTTTCTACTGCTAGATCGAGTTCATCAAAATCGGAACGAAGAATGGGTATGAGGGTCTGTCACTTGATCAAATGCTCCACAAGGCTGAAGAAGTAACTGGCTGCCTCTTCCAGGAAGCATGTTTAGGAGCTGCCAGCAAAGCAAGCCCGGGGCCATACACCCCTCAGGACCCGGCTTTGCACAACGCCTTAAGGTAAGTCTGGCATCTTTGTGGACAGAACCAGTGCTGTGACTCCGTGCTCTCAGCATACCTCGACTCCAGCCACAGGGGCAAGTGGGCGCTCTTGGGCAAGCTGCCAGCAGCCACATCAAGCACCCAGCCAGTTGTCTCACACAATGCCCTTCACAAGTCCACTTAGCCCCCAGCCTCCAGGAGAGCAGGAGAGTCAATGCTCATGAGAGCACCCCTCAGCTGAGGGGAAGTGCCAGACAGTGAGCACCTTCTGGGGGATGACTGTGGGGTACACCTTGCCCAGCTAGTCAGGGGGTCACCTCGGGACCGACCTGATGCTCATTCTAGCACCAGCTCAGCACCACCTACTTCACTGGTTGCTCCTCCTGCCTGTGCTTCCTGGGAACTGCCCCCCAAGTCCCTGCCTCAGGCTTCACTTTGTGTGGTAGAGCCAGACTCAGAAGGATTACCTACAGGAGAGGAGAAAGCATGGTCTACACGTTTGAAGACAATGCGGATGGTAACAAGTAAAGGAGCAGATCCAACTCCCTCCTGAAGTGACTGTGAAGGATGGCCTGGGCAACTAGGACTGAGGAGGCTCCTCCTTGCCTTTCTCAGCCACCCCACACCCTCCATGTTCTTCTGCTTTCTTGGTCTGAGCATCCAAAATGCAGAATAAGCTACTGGTCCACTCCTGAGAATCCTTGCATTTCCTCCATCCAGAGCTCCTTCTCTACTTTAAAAACAAACAAACAAACCACTACTCAAGGCCTTCCATAAGCCAGGCGCTCATAGTTTATCCCACGTCGCCCTGACAGCCCCGTGAGGTAACTAGTATAGGAACAGCCCCGTCTGACTGCGGAAGGAGCGCTTTAGACAGATGCAGGGCCTCCACAGAGCCACCAAGGCGCGAGGAGAGAGGCCAGTGTCTTTCACTGAGAGCTCAGGGTCTCAGGCCCCACAGCTGGGGGACCGGCTGCCTGGCTAAAGATTCACAGGGAACGAGCACTACTGTGCAGCTATGGTGCCTCAGACATGCAAGGAGCACAACACTTGCATCAATGAGGGAATAAAGAAAGGGAGGGAAGAATGTCACTCGTGTGTTGTCTGCGGCTTCTCTTCCCACAGTGCCAACGGCGAAAGCTGAGAACCCTCGGGTCTGTCCCACTGACCCGCACTGGCCTCGGCACGCTGTCTCCATGGTCTCACTTGACATCAGTTTCGCCCACTGGCCTGACACTTCCCAGTCATCTTTCTAGCCTGAGGCCTGTGCTCTGTGCTTAATAAATAAGTAGAAACTCAAAGAGCACAAAAAAATATATACTGAAAAGCAACATTTTAAATAGACGAGACCAGAGGATGCTGGGATAGCTCAGCAGTTGAGCGCCCGCCTCGAAATCGTGAGGTCTGGGGTTCAATTCCTGGCCCTGGCTCGTGCAGCCCCATGTGCTGAACTGAGGCACAACTGGTAACCTCTGGGATGGCGGTGAAGGTTCTCACCTCCCATGAGGGAGGCTCCCAGTTCGGTTCCCACCCATGTGGGCCCCACATCCACCTGTGTGGAATGAAACCATGTCACAGCTAGTGATGTACAACTATGGACACTGCTCTGGACCTCCCCCCATCTCTCTCTCCCTCTCTCTTCCCTTCTCTCAAACAATAAAATAAGTCTTTTTAAAGAAAAGATGAAAACAGTTAACGCTTTACATCTTGGACATTGTCTCCTCTTTGAAGGGTTTTTTCTCAAAAAACAACAACTGTTAAAATTATATTTTAGCAGAAAGAGGAAGAGGGTAAACTTTCTTTTAGCAAATTGGGGGAGCCATTTATCAGATCTATTGGCATTATTAATGTTGAATTCTTGAGCTGGTTGAAAGAATAGGGGTGGAGGAACACAGATTTAGGGGGTTAAAGGTTTGATACCAGAAGCAAAACCATGTCCTTCATGAACAGGGAAGGAAGGAAACCAGGCATATTCCAGGGGTTCAAGTGTGCAGACTGCACTGAGGGTTCTCACAACCACCACCACCACCTGCAAACCTCCGTTCCCAAGTCTGGCAGGAAGGGGACAGAAGGGGACAGCAATGGGGAGGCCACACCATGGACCAGCAAGGCTGACAAGAGCTCTTGCTATTTAAGAAGCAACTCTTCACAAAAGCTTATTTCAAGAACTCTCCCACCCCACCTCCCCCGTGTCTCCTCTTTAGCACCTTCTGCTTCTCCCAGCTGCTCTGAGCCAAAGGATTTGCAAGGCTTATAATTGCTGCAGGCCCGACCAGAAAGAACGTTTTATTTTCTTCATACTGGGGAAAAGTGTTACCTACGTTTTTATTTTTAATGACTTCAAATGCTTTCCATTTTGTATGCTTTGTTTTTTGGTGCTTGTGGTATCAGCGTGGCCTTTTAATGTTGTTTTGCATACACTGCATAGGCAGAATCCTAAATATTTAATTCCTTTCCATTCATTGTTATTAATACATAAATGTTTGTTACGAGCAGGGTTCTGAAGCCCTCCTGATTCACGGACATGCAATTTCATTCTCAACAACGCTGAACCTGAACGCCAGTCCCCCACCTGTCCCACCCCCACATTTCTGACCCAAGCCCCATCCCCAAACACCTTTTGCCAGCTACTATTGTAATGCAATTATCTGTATATTAATGTTTCTATAGTAAAAGCATTGAGATAGAGAGTTTGTGTTTTCCATCTTTGTACTCCTGATGAATGACCAAATGGTGCTTTGGAATATTGTTCTTCATTTTAATAACAGTTTATGCTCACTGAATGCTTTCTCGGTGTTAGGTGCTAAACAAAGTACTTCATTATGCATTATCTCATTGAATCCTAAAACTTGGGTACCGTTCTTATCCCTGTTTCACAGATGAGGACAGAGAACCTCAGAGAGGTGTCTGCCCTGCCCGAGAACCTGTAGCTATTGCATGTCACAGGCAGGAGGCAGACGCACCTGATGCACTCCCAAGTGCCACACTACACCACACTTGTGAGGAGAAATAGGAAAATGACACTCTTCAGAAAGACAGAGACCCTCCAAGGAGTGTCTATCTGAAACAAATAAAGCAAAACTCTTCCATTTGTAGGGATTTCCAGAATCTAGACTTTGCTGCTCTTATCGGAGGAGGAAAGAAAGTTTGCTTCCAAGGCTCCCTAACAGCAGGAGAGAAGGCAGTTCCCCCAGGCCCCGGAGGAGAGGTTAGTGTCCACTGTCCCTGCAGCTGATGAAAGAGTCTCTGCCACATCCCTGTCCCCTGCCCAGGATAAGCCACTTACCAGCAGGGGCCCTTGGGCAAGTTACTCAGATTACTCTCCAAGCCTCATCTCATCATCTGCAAAATGTAAATCATAATAGCTCTCACCTCACAAGACCGCTGGGGAATGAGATAGCCCGTGGAAAACCTGCTCCACAGTAAACACTCAATAAATGCTCACATCACTTATCGCTTATGTGTCTGGGACACACACCCCACTCCCGTGTAACAGCCCATTAATGCATCAAAACAGCACTCCCACCCCTCCCACCCCCAAGTCTCTCCCTTTCTTCCAGGAACCTGAACAGACCCAGGTTCCACACCAACAGGCACAAAACCCAGCGTAACACCAGCAGAACCCTTGAGGTTCCGTCGACGTGTCAGACTCTCTCCCAGTGTGACACTGACCACAAATGCTCCCTCGTACAGTCATGCCTGTGCAAAACCGGCAGGGCCAAGAGCTCCCCTGGCCTGTGAGCTTCATAGGCAGCCATGTCACAGGCCTGGCCACACAGAGGGGACCACGGCCTGAGCATTTCCCCCCAGTGAGGCTGTGCAGCCACCGCGTGCTTGGGCAGCTGTCTTTTGTTTTGTGGTTGTTTCCTGTACCTTGGTTTGTTGCCTCCTGCAGGATCTCCTATTTTAAGGTGACCAGACGTCCTGCTTTTGGCGGGACAGTCCTGACTTTTAACAATTTGTCCCACATCCTGTGGCGTTTTTAAAAAGTCCCAATTTTTGGAAAGAATGCATGACAAGCTAGGGAACGGCAGGAGATAGACCAAATTTTTAATCAAGAACCCCCTCCCCCCCAGGTCAATGGTGTCCCGCTTTACCAATGTTAAAATCTGGTCATCTTATTTGTTCCAGGCCCTGAAGGACTTCTTAGACCGTGATCCTGTTCATGTACAAATTAGCAATCAGTCCCACACACTGCACCAGCAGGCCTTTCCCATCCCCTTCCAGGTAATGACTAAGATGCCTCAACAGGGCAGTGTCAGAAGCAGAACTCTGGGCATGTGTGCACGCATGTGCACACACACACACACACACACACACACACACACACACACACTTCCCTGCAACCAGAAATCAAACCATTGAAAGAGAGCTCTTTGGTGGGACCGGTCAGCGTGCCATGAATACACCTCCCTAACCTGCCCGCTTCCCCGCCTCGTCCACCTGCCTGCCTCTTTCACCCCATCAGCCCATCTAGGAACCATGTCCAAAAAGGGACTGAGGTCGGCCTGGCACAGCTCGTTCAGCCCTCGGCCTCACAGCTTCCTTGCTGAGCGCTCCTCCACCATCTGGTCAACAAGCCCAGGGGACGGGCCTTCCCAGCTCCCTTGTGCCAAGCGGCTCATCCACGTTCATGGAATCCCAACAGTCTCCTTTATCAGAAATGTAGACACTGTTCCCCTGCTTCCAGGCTCCCAGCACTGGAGACTCCACAGCTTCCTCTGACCATCTGGTCACCCCTTGAAAACAGCACAGCCCCCTAGAGACACCCCCTCCTGTGCTCCTCCCTGTCCTTCAACATCATCTGGTGGTGTAAGAAGTGAAAGTGAGGCCGGAGCTCCGGGCCAGCCCACGGCCTCGCATTGTAACCAGTGCTGATGTTCCCAATTGCCCCACAGGGCACGACCCCTACACCTCTGACCCTCAGGACAGGGTCTTTCAGCCCCTTTATCGAGTGACTTTTCCATGGACTCAATATTGCAGCATGTCACAACCTTCTGTGCTAAAAGGCACCTCATCTTTTGTGGGAGTTACCAACTTCTTACCAGTATGCTAATTTCCTCATTCCTGGATTCCAAATGCCTTTTCCCCTTTTCTGAGTCTTCTAGCATGTTTTAAACAAGACATTTTTAAATGTCATTACATAGTAACTTCCTCAAAAAAAAAAAAAGGAAATAAGGAATGAGGTGTCATCATGCTTCCCCACGCCACCCGTCTTCCCTATAAGGTTTCGGCTACCTTTTCTCCCAATTTGCTCATGTATTCTCCAGCTTGAATAGACTGGGAAAGAATGAGACGGTGAGGTATAGCTTTCAATTACTGCTTGGGGTGCAGTAAATAATCTGTTCTCTTATTCCCATCACCTCCCTAACAACCTTCTAGAAAGTTCAGAGCCCTGCACTGCCGCTGCCCTCGCCACGGCCCCCTCCCCCGGCAGAACACGGACACCCAGAACATGAGTCCACAGCTCCTGCGGGCACCGTTGTAGCCGGTGGAAGGATCATCAATCTCTAGGCTCTGACAGACCAACGAGGCGAGAAGGAGGCCCAGGCGGTTTTTTCACTGGAAAACAATGAGCTCATGCTTTGTCTCCAGGGACTCAGGAAGCTGAGACAGGTCTCGCGACGGGGAGACAGAGAAGGAGGCAGGCAGAGTGATGAAGGGTGGCCAGCAGAGAGGGAGGAGGCCAGCCTGGCACTTCTTTAATGTCACTTTGGAAAAGAATCCCCGACTCTCAGGCCGGAGGGAAACATCCGTGTTCTTTCCAGCATGAGGAAATCGTCATGAAAGGGAGGGACAGCGCGAAGAGAAACAGAGTCAGAAACTCTTCATTCCAGCTCCATCAGAGGAAGGAAGAGAATCGTTCACAAATCACCAGGATCGTGGCTCCACTTCAGTCACTGGCGCTCAGATACGGGGTTCAAGATCACACCATGGACAAACACTTGAGATAGCTTTTTCTTTTTCTTTAAAAGATTTGTTTTAATTGTTTTCAACAGAGAGAGAAGCAAGGAGACACAGAGAGAAGGGAGAGGGCCCAGAGCAGTCTCCATAGATGTACATTCGTTTCTAATATAGTTTCATTCCACAGGTGGGTGTGGCTCTGCACAGGGCTCGAACCAGTCCGGGGCCGCCCACATGGGAGGCACACCCCCCCGTAAGCTGGGGGCCTCCCACATGGGGAGCATGCCCGGGATGGGAGCCAAACGGGGGGCCTCCCACATGGGAGGCTTGCCCCGGCAAGAACCGAACTGGGGGCACACCCCAGTTCAGCATATGGGTCCGCATGGGCCGGGATTCGATCCTCAGACCCCAGGGCTGCAAAGTGAGCACTTAACCCACTGAGCCATCCCAGCATCCCCAGCTTTTTCAATTGCTTAGGGATGGTTGGTCTTCCACCCACAGGTGTGCATCTCTATAAGGCCAAGGCCAGTCATTTTCTTCAGCTGAACTAGAGAAAAATGAGAGAATACAGACTGCTGCCCAGATATTTACAAATAGTTGACTGAATGGTTTCAGCTAGAAAAAAAAAAAAAAAATCCAGATTACTGAGTTTTCTACTTTTCATTTGAAAGAGGAGTTATATATGTGATTTTCCTTTTTACCAGTTAATTCAGAGAGAGAGAATGGATTGGGGAAAGCTGGGTTGTACATGAAAAACCAAACCCAGATAACTGTGTAATTCTTTTACTCTTCAGCCTGTTATATGCCTTAGCTAAAATGGGAATGGGAACTAAAGATCACAGAAAGAAAGTAAGCCCAAATAGATTATGTTTTTCTTTATACCTCTACTCACAAAATTGACTATTTTCTTCTTTAAGTTATATGGCTTGGCTAGATTAGAGATGTTAATAATTAAAGTGTTCAGTTACCCTGACTCCCTAGTAGAAATGAAATTCAAAATCCGACATGAAACTAGAATAGTAAATTATTCACTCTTGCCTGCTGTGACCAGACACTGCGCAGGGTTTGGGAGCATGTGCCCTGGAGCCAGCTTGCCTGGGGTCAGATCCTGGCTTTGAGACTCTAGGTGTGTGATCCTAGCCAAATTCATAAAGCCCGCTGTGCCTCACTGTCTTCACTTTAAGGGAACGTGATACATATATCTACCCACTTAGGGCTGCGGTGAGAATGCAATGAATTAACACAGGTAAAGCACTTAGCATCTGGTACATTGCAGTCTCTCCATAATTAGTATTGTTATTATGTCTTCAGCCATACTATATCAGCATAGAGGACCAGCTTTATTAAATGTGTCAACTGCCAGGTGAATCCTTTAAGACACGCAGCAAATACATAGCTGGGATGTTTAGCAAGAGAAACGGAGGTCCTAGGAGACTGTTCCCTGGCATGCCATCTCTCCCATCTCATGCACTTTCTCGGCCGTGGCTCTAGTATCTGCCCCCAACTCCGGCTCAGGGCCTTACCACATAGTCTCCAACCTGACACATCTGACCGCCCTGCTCCTGCCTCAAGGACTGAGACCACCACCTCCATTTCCAGCCCCTCTCACCATGGTTACCTCAGGGAGCTTCTTCAATACATTGCCCCCACCTGTCTGTAAGACTCTCACAGACACATCAGCAGCAGCATTGCCACCACTGCACAGCACTGAATATAGTGTGACCAACCACACACAGGCAAACAGGGATTTAGGACAAACCTTTGACCTGTCTTAACTTGATGAAGTACTGATCCAAGCCAAGATAAAATTTCTCTTTTTTTTTTTTTTTTTAATTTCTGGAAATGTTGCCTCACATTCCAGCTCTCAATCAAGAGAGATAAATCTAACAGAGTCGAATAACACTGAGGTAAAGACAGGGAGCAAAGAAGCTTTCAGATGCTATTGTTGGGAATATAAATTATTACAAACACTTGACAGGATCAAGTCAGCTGGAAATGTGCATGCCCCATGGCCCAAAATCACACCCGCTAGACAAACTCCTACGTGTGTGCACGAGGAGAAATGTACAGGAAGTTGAAGAATTGCTCACAATAAATAACGAAAACCTAAAGTCTACCAACTAGGAGACAGGAAAATAAAATGTGGTTATATTACACAGTAGTTTAAGTAAATGTACATATCAACAGAAACAGAGAGACCTCAAAACATGTTGAGTGAAAAGAAAACTAGATTTATACCTTCAGTATCTTTGCACTTTTCTGTTTGAGATTTTTTTTTTTTTCTCCCACAAAATACAGTGCCTTGGGATCCAATGAGAAAGAAGACAGTTAACTTCTGGAGAAGAAATCCACTCATCCCTTAATAATCAAAGCCACATCACCCAAGTTTTCATGGTGGAAGAACCTCCAGAAGGCCCTGGCTCACTACCCACTGATCTTCTCCTAGGAGCTTCTCACTAACCAGCCACCTGTGAGCCTCACCTCACCACCACTCTGCACACACAGGGGCCAGCCCTACAGGACATGGATGCCAAGAAGGACAAAAGAGACAGAAACACAGGAAAACACAAGGAAACACAGGATATGGCGAATGTTACACGATGCCAAGGGAGGATAGATCATAGATGGCTTAGGACACCAGGGACAGCTGATGGAGGAAGGAGAGCCATGTTCTTCGGCTTGGCGGGACATAGAGTATGGGAAGTGGCAGCCTGGAGCAGCCCACACACAAGGATTCTGCAGCTAACGCAACAGGAAATGAACTAGTCGAGGACAGGAGCTGCCTGGGTCCCACAGGGGCCATGTGGGCGGTGGCAGAGCACTGAGGGGAGAGCTCAGGCAGGGGGCTGTCGTGGTTGTCCGGGGCCAGAGTGCGGCCTGCGTACAGTTGAGAGGCACGGACAGGGAGGACAATTACAGAGTCCTCTTGGTCTACACTGGCTTCCTGAGCCCGCGGATTTGATCTGCTTCTTGCCAGGACGGGCACAGCCTCATTCTCCCTGCCTAAGGGGCAGGCATATCTGCTGCAGCTGAGTCAAACAGCGGCTCCAACTTTCAGAGCACAGGACATAGAAGAGGCGAGTGGGTGTGCTCTGCAATCCCGGGAACGCAGACTGAGTGAGCAGGGGAGGAGCAAATCATCCTAACCCAGCACCCCGCTCCTTGAAAGGCTACCTAAGAGTTGTGGACATTACTCTGGGCCCCCGTAGGGTTTGCACCCTGGGCTTCACAGAAATCAGCAGCCAGCACACACAGGCCGAGCCAGATGAGGCACACAGAAAACTGTCTCTTACCTAGTTCCGCAAGGCCCCTGGGAGCCACTCCATTCACTAAGATGAAGCAGAACTGCTGCAGCATCAGCCTGGCAAGGAGGCTTTCAGAGGGGTCTCAGTCAAGACCCAGAAAGCAAAGCGAGGAGGAGAAATGCTCCAAGGAGGCAGGGGGACCCCAGGGCAGATCCCTGTCATCAGAGGGGTAAGGGCAGAGATGGAATGATTAAAGGAGGGCATGGGCAGATCATCTGGGAGAAATTTCCATTCACTTAACTCACTTTTCCTGCTTACAAAAGCCAGAATACATTACAATTTTTTAATTAAAAAAACCTTATTCTTAATAAACATCAAATAGTACGATACTACCCCCAGACGCTTCAAAATGCACACTGCAGATGTGGTTTTGGAACAGAGACACTGAGAAGCCTGGTGTGTTTGAGGGCAGGTATGAAGCCATCAAAGCAAGTCAAGTATGAACTACTGACACGGACACTGTAATAAACACCTGAACACAAAGACTGCTAATTGGAGGGTCCCCATGCTCTCCTATCTCCAGCCAAGTAGCAGTAGCCCCCAGTTCACTCCCAGGATATCTATCTTGGTGATTCTTTCTGCTGGACCAGGCTCTTCCAGCTCTCCCTTCCCAGGGTGATATCACGCATGAAGCCCCTTCCATACCCTGACCATCTGTCGCTAACCACTCGAGTGTCTCAGTGGCTCTCAGGTGCTCCCAGCTGCCTCTCCCCTCTCCACGAGCTACCTGGCACCCCCATTCCTCAGCACGTCCCTGTCTCCCCAGACCCAAGACACCCTGACCTCCCTGCTGCCTCATGGGTTGGCAATGCAGTGTGACGGAACTGGGAACAACCAGTTCAGAAAAGCTGGAGTCAACCTGCAACATGGGAATTTGCTAAGTCTCAGTCTGCTCAGGCTGCCATAACAAAATACCACAGGCTGGGTGGCTTAAACAACAGACTTAATTTCTCACAATCTGGAAACTAGAAGCCCAAGATCAGAGTGTCAGGCTGGGTTCTGATGAGACCTCTCTTCCTAGCTGCCTTCTCGCTATGTCCTCATATGGCCTTTCTTCTGTGACACAGAGAGAGACAGAGAGATCACTGATGTCTTTTCCTCTTCTTGTAAGACACTAGTTCTATCCAATTACAGCCCCATCTTTATGACCTCACTTAACATTACCGCCTAAAGTTTGTATCTCCAAATACCTTCAAGTTGGGGCTAAGGGCTTCAATATGTGATTTTAGGGGTGATGTAATTCAGTCCATAGCATAGTAATAGTGCCATCTCAAATCAGTAGGGAAAAGATGTTTTATTCAATAAATGGTACTCAGAAAACTGGGTAACCTTCTGAGAAAAAATTAAATTGAAAGCATATTTTGCATCTCAAACTGGAAAAAATTCCAAATAGATGAAATATCTGTTTGGAAAAAACGAGTTAAATCACAAAGTACTGGAAGAAATCATGAGAAAACCTTTCTGTAGCCTCAGAGGGAGAAAGCCTATGATGCAAAGTCCATAAAAAAGAGTATCGATAAATGTGATGACACAAAAATACAAAATTTCCACATACAGCAAAGCCCACCATAAGCAAAATCAAAAGACAAACTGAGGGAAATATATGCAGCTCATATCACAGAGGAAGGACTAATTTTCCCTCATCCATCAAAAGTACCTACAAAAGCACCAACAACCCAATTTACTCGTAAAAATGAGCAAAGGATATGAACAGACAGTTCATGGAAATACAAATGTGTGTTAAACATATGCAAAAATTCTCAAGAGCACTCAAAATAAGAGAATTACAAATTACATCTACACTGAGACACCATTTTCAACTACCATTCTGGCAGCGGTCCAGAAGTTTGACCACACACTGGAGGGGTGGGGTGGGGGGGTGAGGTGTGAGGAAACAGACTCTGAGGGGCTGCTAAGCGAGTGTAAATTTTGTAAATTTGTACAATCTCTTTGGAGGGCGTTTCATCAATATCCCTCCAAATTACAAAGGCTCAATTTGACCCAGAAAATCCACTTTCAGTGATTTATCTGAGAGATGCAGTCTCATAGGTGTGAAATGAATGACACACATACAAGGTTATTCATTGCCACTTTGAGTGGAAGAGCAACCTAAATTTCTATCAATAGGCACCTGGTTAAATAAATCATGGTAGATCCAACACAGTGGAAAGCAATACAGCATTTTCTGAAAAGACAAAACTCTTTACAAACTGATATGGAAAGGCTACGAGATGAATTAAGTGAAAACAGGCAAGGTGCAACACAGCATGTGATATACAAGGGCTGTCCAGAAAAAATCTAGCCATTGTCGATATAATGAGAATGGTTACATGGCTGGACACTTTCCGGACAGCCCTCATACATTACACTTATGTGAAAAGGAAGGGGAAGATGATATAGATATATACATATATGCTTGCACATCCATAAAACATCTCTAGAAGGAAACTATGAATAGTAATATTGGTGGTCTATGGAAGGAGAATTGGGAGGTATGGCAAATGAGAGGGAAAGAAATGTTCCTTGAATATCCTTTTATACTTTTTAAATGTTGAACCACATAAATGTAGCATTAATACCAAAAAAAAAAAAAAGGTCAGTTTTTATGCTAAAAACAAAACAAGGTAAAGTAAGATCATAAAGAAGCAAGTCTGGCTCTGCCCAGGACGGTTTTGGGGCCGTGGCTGCCCCTCTCTGGATCTTGGATTCGGATCCCCGCCCTTCCGCCCCCTGCAGGACAGCTGCTCAGCACTCAGCATTCTTGGTGGACACCTTTCTGTTCTCAACACTCAGAGCCCTCCTCTCCCACAACTTGGGACACCTATTTGTAAACCCCAGAAGCAGTACTGATCCTTCCTGGAGAGCCATTGCAATAGCTGACGAAGCCAGTAGGAAGGCGGGTGGCCACCAGGGGCCAGGCTCACTGTCACTCGCACCACTAACTCTGCCCTGAGCTTCATACCAGTCCTCCCATGACTGTGGCCTGGCTGTGATGGCCACTTAACTCACCAGTCCCTCTAAGCTGAGGGCTCTAGCTTCCCCTTGCAGGGTGGATGGCTGCATTCCTGACCCTGGAAGAGCCTCCCGTGCACTGACCCAGCAGTATATGGTCTGCCCCTCACTTCTTGGTGTTCTGCCTGCCTGCCTGCCAAGCAGGATGTCCCACTGGTGGGACTGGTCCTTCTGTTCCTGGCACCAGCCTGCCCTGGCAGGGCTTCCTCCACACCTCGTGTTAGTACAAGCTTGTCCAAGCCGCGGCCCACGGGCCACATGCGGCCCAGGATGGCTCTGAATGTGGCCCAACACAAATTTGTAAACTTTCTTAAAACAGTACGAGGATTTTTTTGTGACTTTTTTTTTTTTCCATTCATCAGCTCTCATTAGTATATTTTATGTGTAGCCCAAGACAATTCTTCCAATATGGCCCAGGAAAGCCAAAAAGTTGGCCATCCCTGTGTAGTGGCTGCTCCCTGGTGCCCCTCCTACTACTTGAGAAAGCTGCCTTCATTAGGGCTTCTCTGCATCTCATGGCCAACCCCTCCAAGCTTTGTTCCTGGAAACAGCTCTTCAGGTCTTGCCTTTGGCTATATTCTACTACATTGTAGTCAGGGATTCTCCTTTGTCACTGATGTTCCTGCCAGGAGATGTTAAAACAGCTCAGAAAGCCTCTTGTGAAGTCCGGGGCAACCTCAGACACCACTGCTATCAGATGAAACACCACTTTGGTGTGGACCTGCAAGCCTACGCTGGCTCCACCATTCTCTCTTCAAAAGAGAGGGCAACCTCCTTGGTTTGGGCTTCAGAGCCCTTGTCATTTAAATCAACATCATGCCACATGGCCCTGGACCTCCTCAGGCGACAGGATTCAGGATCACCTTCCAGCTCAGTACTACCAACAAATAACTTTGGCTGTTTGCAGGGTTCTCCAGGTTTGGACAAGTATGTGACCTTGACTCTCTAGGCTTATCTTCAATCCACAATGCATGCCAGACTTTCAAAACAGCCTGTAATTTCTGTGTGTCCTCTTCTGTGAGTACTTCAAGGTCACAATCACCAGCACAGAGCAATCAGCTCTCAAATGACTATCTTAATGGATGTTGTTTGCAGCTTATCCCAACGAGAATGTAAGCTTATTTCTTCTTTATCTCTCCACAACACCTAGGGAAGCACAGCACTTTGCACACAGATAAATGAAGTATGGGGCAAAAAGAGATGCGAGACTGGAGTCTTCCACTTACTCCTTGTGCAAGTCTCTCAATTTCTCCCAGACTCAGTTTCCTCATACAGAAAATGAAAACAGAAACACCTACTTCACGGAGGTGTTGTGAAGATCTAAAGAGCTCAGGTTTATGAAGGGGCAGCTGCACACAACACAGGAGCTGTATAAATCAATGCACTGCAAGTCATTTAATAAACATCATATCAAAGAAGTATTTTTAGAAGGTAAGGATTCTACACTCTCAGTGAGCTTCTGATGTTCCCACGTGCCAGGTCCTTGGTGACTCTTTAAAGAGGCTGCAGATGGTGGGAATGTAAACTGGTACAACCACTGTGGAAGGCTGTATGGAGATTCCTCAAAAAATTATGAATGGAATTACCATATGACCCAGCCATCCCACTACTGGGCATCTACCCAAAAAACCTAAAAACCTTAATCTTTAAAGATGTTTGTACCCGCATGTTCATCGCAGCACTGTTCACAGTGGCCAGAACATGGAAACAACCAAAATGCCCTTCAATAGATGACTGGATAAAGACGATGTGGTACATTTACACAATGGAATACTACTCAGCGATAAGAAATGATGAAATACAGTCATTTGTGGCAACATGGATGGACCTAGAGACTATCTTATTAAGCGAAATAAGTCAGAATGAAAGAATCCGGAAAAATATGACCTCACTTATAGGTGGAATATAAAACGGAAAGTTACAAAGACAAAGAGACCTATGGACACACTCAATAACTTGGTGATTGCCTGAGGGAAGGGGAGGAGGGGGGAGGGAGAGAGGGAGGGGAGGTGGGAGAGGGCACCAGCATTATGGACACACTCAATGGTTTGGTGTTTACCTGGAGAGGAGGGAGGAGGGGG
>PVKE010003978.1:0-34235 GCA_004027555.1 Craseonycteris thonglongyai
CCCAATAAAGATACACCTAAAAAAACAAAACAAAACAGCCCCCCTCCCCCCCCAATCCTAAGGAGGTACTGAGTGTAGACTAATGGTCAAAAACATGCTTTCAGAGCAAGGCACTCTATCTAACCTTTTTATTTTTATTTTTTTAAGATTTATTTTATTGTTTTTGACAGAGAGACAGAGAGAAGGGGGAGGGCCCAGAGCAGTCTCCATAGTTGTACATCATCAGTTTTCAACATGGTTTCTTTCCACACAGGTGGGTGGGGCTGCGCAGGGTGGGATCTGGGCTGGGGGCCTCCTGCATGGGAGGCATGCCCCCTTGAGCCAGGGGCCGAACCAGGGGGCAAGAGCCTAACTTGGGGCCTCCTGCATGGGAAGCACACCCCAGTTCAGCATATCGGTCCGCACTTGATGGGATTCGATCCTCGGTCCCCGTGGCTACAAAGCGAGTGCTTCACCCGCTGAGCCATCCCGGCTTCCCCCATGCTCTATCTAACCTTGACCACTCTAAGTCTGGGTGATCTTGATCAAGTTACCCGACTTCTCTACGCCTTAGTAACCTCAGCTGTTAAATAAGTAATAATATACCTATCCATAGAGTTGTTGCAAGTATTAAACGAAAGGCACTTTGAGCAGTGCCTGGCACATAGTAAGGCCCCAATAAGTCTTAGTAATTCTGTATTATTTTCTGCACTCTTTTTTTTTCTTTCATGAGAGTTCAGAGCCAAAAAAGACTTCAAGCGTTCTAGTATTCCTGCTATGCGTTCACCTGAGTTGTCATTGTACTCTCTAGTAGCTTCTGTTCTGACTTTCAGTCAATGTTGTAGACCAAAGAGAAAGAAACATATCTTCCATATAGATAAAGACACTTCCAAGAAGTCAGCTGGGGACATAACCGCATATGACTTTTGAAGATGATAATCTGTGATTTTAAGGGAAAAGGTGTGTGTGTGTGAGGGTGAAAAGACTGTGATAATCTTGGGGTGATCTAAGAAAGCCAACAGCAGTCGTTGAAAACATTAGGACGCAGAATGTGTCTTGGAGGAAATTAGGCCTGGCTGCAGACCCTGAGAGAAAGGTTAAATTTAATATATATTTATATCAATATATATATATATATATACATGTGTTAATATCCATCTACAGAAAAATACATGTCTGTATTTTATGGAGAGTTTATACTTAACAGATGGAACTAAACAACTGCATATGCCTATGTAAATTCCATCTCATGTAGCTTATTACTTACTTGGAAAAAAGATATAAAAATGTTTTTAAAATGTAAAAACAATGGGACTACCAAATAAGGTTTAAAACAATAATAAAGCAGGTGACATAAGGCAGTGTCTAGTAATTAGGAGCATAAAATTGGGCATGAAACAGAAGTGGGCTTCAGTCCTGGCTCTGTCCTTTATTAGCTATGTAATCATAGATGTGTCATTTAATATTTCTAAAATTTAATTTTATAAACTTATTATAGATGCAATTGCAATATTCCCTTCATAAAGATCTGGGAAGGTAAAATTTATTATACTGTTGACATTGTCGTTTTTGGCTGCAACATGCAATTTTTACAAGCTTATCCAGTAGTCTCTCCATTAACCAGAACTCAAGCAGCCAATACTCTCAAGCAACCAGCAAAAAAAATCAAAGAAATTGGGGAAGCTGGCATGGCTCAGCGGGTTAAGTGCTTGCTTTGCAGCCCCAGAACCTGAGGATTGAATCCCTGGCCTGACCCATATGCCCCCAGTTCAGTTCTTGCCGGGGCCTATGCAGGAGGCTCCCGGCCAAGTTCCTGCCCTGTGCAGCCCTGTGCCCACCTGTGGCGTGAAACTATGTGGAAAACTAATGCTGTCAACTATGGAGACTGCTCTGGGCCCTCCCCCTTCTCTCTGTCTCTCTCTCTGTTTGTCTCTCTGTCAACAATAAAAATAAATCTTAAAAAAAAATTAAGGAAATAATACAACATTTATATGCATGGTATCGGTGCTGGTTAACTGAGAGTCTACTGTATTTTGCTCTTTGTTAGGCAGCAAAGTGACAAAACTTGAGAATGGAAATAGCTTGTTGATGAACTCTTGGTCTAAAATCTAATATAATTTGGGGTCAATGTAAATAAAATAAAAATTAGAATCTTTAATGAAGCTTCCGGGCAATGAATAAAAGATATAAACAGACAATTCACAGAAGAAGAAATGGTGTTTTAATATACAAAAAAAATAAATTAAAAAAATGCTCAATGTCATTGATAAGAAAGGATATACAAACTAAAACTACACTAAGAAGCCACCTGATAAATCTGAAAAGATCCAAAATTTTAGAGTGTAATCTACTGGTCAGCTGTAAAAAATTGGGGGGCATTTAGCTGATGCTTTATCACATGCTTTTTTTATAACTGGGGTTATTGTTAGTTCCCTTGTGGGCTTCTAAACCAAAGGCCCTGAAATGAAATATATTTTCAGGCTTAAGATGGCTCCTTCTGATGAAGAGATAGAATTAGGGTTGAATTTGATATGCAAAATTGGATTGAAACATTTAATTTCTGTTTCTGCTTGTTTGAAATGAAGGGAAACCTTTGTTGCTATGCAAATGCCTTTAAAAAGTCAGATGGCAAGTTCTGAATTTAGACTTGACCCCCTAGCTTGACTTGATCTGTCCAGGGTTCATGAAATGCACTCACCCTAAATCTGGAGGGCACTTCAACTTCCAGAGGACAATATCCCGAGGTCTTCACTGACATGCTTTTCTGTAGAGTGAAGTAAACATTGCAAAGAAGTATTTTCAGATTGTTCTGTCACTTGATAGTCCCCAAAGGGAAGCATAATGTACCTTCAGGGGACTGGAAAAAAGCAGTCATCCTTGTCCTGCTATGCAGTGGTAGCCAAGGCAACTGGCGGAACATATCCCTCTCTGGGAAACAGCAAATTCAGGAGGACCTGACTGGGAGCTCTGGGGGCTTTCGGAGGGCCAGGCTGGTTGAAGTTTCAGCCTTCACTTTGCAGGGTGGCTTTTCTTTCTTTCTTGCATTAGTGCTATTCCTGGATATTTTGGTGGGGTTTCGTGGTTTGTCACAATGACAGAAGAGATGCTGCTGGCATTTAGAACTGGACAGGGATGATTGTGGGGCCAGGCAGTATTTCTCTTTGTATTATTTATTTATTTATTTAGTTAGTTAGTTAGTTAGTTAGTTAGTTAGTTAGTTATCTGACAGAGAGAGAGAGAGAGAGATACAGGGAGAGAGAGAGAGAGAGAGAGAGAGGGAGAGAGAGAGAGAGAGAGAGAGAGAGAGAGAGAGAGAGAGAGAGAGAGAACTGAACTGGGGGAGCTCCCCAGTTCAGTAAGTGGGTCCACATGGGCCGGGGCCGGGATTCGATCCTTGGTCCCCAGTGCTTGTGCTTAACCCACTGAGCCATCCCGGCTTCCCCTCTTTGTATTACTTTTAAACCTCATTGAGACACAATGCACACACAGTACAATTCACCCATTGAAAGTATACAATTCGAAGGCTTTTAATATATTGACAAAGTTGTATAACCTCACCACACGCTACATTGGAACATTTTCATTACCACAGGAAGAATCCAGATACCTTTAGGCAAACATGAATCTAGTTTCTGCCTCTGTGGATTTGCCTTTTATATACATTTCACATAAATGGGGTCATACAATCTTTGGTCCCTCCTGACTGGTTTATTTCACTTATCATAGCATATTGTTTTCAAAGCTCATCCATGTTGTTACATGTTTATCAGAATTTCATTTCTTTTTGTTGCCAAATAATATTTCATTGTATGGATAGTCCACATTATTTTATCCATTCTTCAGTTTATGGACTTTGGGGAATTTCTACTTTTTGACTGTCATGAATGTTATATCTGCTATGGAGATTTGTGTAGAGGTTTTTGTGTGGACATATGGTTTCATTTCTCGTGGGTATATGAGGGCTGTCCAGAAACAACCCAGCCATGTAATATGAAAAATAGAGGCATTTATGGCTGGAGTTTCCCCCCCGGACATCTCTTGTATCCCTAGGAATAGAATTTCTGAATCATACTGTAGAAACTCTATGTTTGGTCTTTTGAGAAATTTCCAGACTTTTTTCTAAAGTGGGTCTACCATATTATGCACCTACCCTCAGTGCATGAGGGCTCTAATTTCTCCACATCTTAGCCAACATTTATCATTATCTGTCTTTTTTCTTATTATAGCCATCCTAGAGGGTCTAAAATATTAATAGTATCTCCTTGTGGTTTTGCTCTGAGTATCTCTGATGGTTAATGTTGTTGGGCATCTTTTCATGTGCTTATTGGCTACTTGTACATATTCTTTGGAGAAATGTCTATTCAGATCCTTTGCTCATTTAAATATTGGCTTATTTGTTTTGTGAATGTTGAATTGTAAGACACCTTTATACATTCTAGGTACAAGTCCCTTGTCAGATATATGACATAAAAATTTTTTCCCATTCTGTGGGTTGGTTTTTTTTTTCACTTTCTTGATGGTGTCCTTTAAAACACAAAAGGTTTTAATTTTGATGATGTGAAAGCCATCTTTGCACCATAAATTCTCCCACCATGTGCCAATAGTTTGTGCATTGCCAAAGATCAGGCTAAAAGGCAGCTTTATGTTAGTCTCAAATCAACGATCTTGATGCTTATCAAAGTCCTTAAACCCACAAAACCTATTTTGCCCTTTGCTCACCCAGAATCTCACTGATGTCCTGAATAAGACTTTTCTACTTTACAGACTTTGTTTAAACTCCTCAGCAGTGAGTAGTTCAGATATCAGTGAATCCTGTTTCCCTCACCGCTTTCTATTTCTTATTAAACCTCAGACTTGGGATGGATGGGGCTGATATTTAGTCAGTGAGTCTCACATTGTGATCATAGTTCAGCACTGTCAGAACATGTGGTATGCTTGGTGACATATGTGCAAAAGCCTGTACACGTGACAGAACAGGGTATTTTGTGGGAAGAACAAGAAAGGCAACATTGCTGAGCAGTGCCCATTTGAGGAGCCAGGGGTTTGGGGGCAAGTAGTAAAACTGAGGTCTGAGCAGGGGAAGAGAGAAAAAACAATGTGAAGAGAAAGAGGCAAGTAAAAGAGAAGAGGTGGGTGAATAAAGATGGAGAAGAGTGGGGGACATGGGAGGAAGAAGAAACAGTAGAACTGAGAGACCCAGAGAAAGGAAAAAAGTGAAAGATCTCCCAGGCATGGTTCTCTCTTCAGTGTTGGACCACTCTCTCCTTTCCCATGGCTGGAAAGTATCTGAGGCACCCTGTATGAATCTATTCCAAAACGTATCACCCAACATGATACAGTGAGGGAACCTGGCTTCTCCCTTCAGAAGGCAGAGTGTGGCTTTTATGTTGTCCTCAGTCCTAATACTGTGCATGGGCGTAGTACCTGAGGCATTGTATGTACAACAGCTACTGCAGTCCAAGTTAGCGGTAGCCTGACTTGCAATTGTCCTGAGGCAGAATCTGAATCCTGTGTGAGAGCTGAACTGGCTGCCCAGAACGCATCTATATCCACATGTGCATTTGTTGTCCCTTGGTATGTCTGCACTTAAGTTGGGTAGTGTTAGAGTGGGCTTTGAAATATTGGGATTTAATTGAAAGTAAGAAGTCTACTATGTATGTCTAAAGAAAAGGCAGGCGATATGAAGGTGGGTGGAATAGACTATCATTCACAATTTTCTTGTGCGTGATGCAATCATAGCATGATGGGGTGTTATCGTGCCATAAGTTAGCTGTGTGGCCAACATGATGAACAAATGAAAAATTTAAGAAGAAGGAATGAGAGTAGTGTGTTGCTCCTTAACACCTTTGCCTGTGTCAGGAATTTTCAGTTCATGAATGTCATGATCATTTGACAATACTGTGTGAGAGCCACTGACTCAGGCTACATACCTGACACTGCTGGTGGGCTTACAATTATCCCACGAGACCTTCAAGATCTTCCTTTAGATACTTCCTATTGTGAAATAATGATGCCAGAATAGATTCAACAACCATAATCCCCCAGGAACAGATCCCTGGGAAAGATGCTGACGTCTCCATTTAAGAGAAAGTAAGAATGTGGGAAGTCCATCCATGGAAATGTTCCCACAAGAGATTAGTCACTGGGTATACATTTCTTATTTTGTCATTTGTAGTAATATTTCCCATCAATAAAAAATGTCACTGCTTCTGATTCTCAGTGCTGCTTTCAAATCTCGTTTCTTACAAGGGAGTCTAATTTAGATGAAGCCAGGCAAGGTATAAACACATCAGACCAGGCAGGCCGGGGAGAAGATTAGTGAAGTGACAGCCTGGATGACTTCCAATGAAGCGTAATTACTTCCATTTATATGTCCACTGCATACACAGCACAGTCACCTTTAAATATGAACTTGCCAACAATTGTGTGTCTAAATTCTCCTCCACTTCGGCAAGAGAGAAGCGGTTATTACCCCTTGCAGGGTGGTTTCTTATTGGTGGCTCCTGTCCTTGCTTCATTGCTCTATTGATTATAAGACTGTTGATCAGTGTTCAAAATCTCAGCTCCATTTGACAGAAATCAATCTGCTTAGAAATCAATCCACAGCCCATTTCCAATTTAATTACACCTGCTCTTGCATGAAGTGTAATAAGGGTGGTGGGTGACCTAATTTCCTTAAGTAAAGAACTTTTTACAAAAATAGCACCTGTATCATGGTTTTGTATGTAAAACCAGCCAGGAACTAATGCTTTCATTATTAGTGCAGTTAATTACTTTGTTTACTTAAGCCAAAATGGAGGGCAAAGCCATAGCAGAGCTTATATCAATCAAAAGCCCTAAATTTAAGGCATGTAATAGCTTTCTAGCAGATGGGCAATGTGGGCTTTGGAGCTGGTTAAGAGAGCAGGTGCCCATTGATGGCATGGCTTCCTCTTAGATCCTCATGACTTCATTGGTAAAAGACAAACCAACTGTTTATTGTTAAAAGTACACAAATGTGATTGTATATTTAAGATATATCATACTGATATGAATAGATGCACAAAACATGCTCCTTTTCTTTCATCTTTTCATAAGATTATTATTATCACGTGAAACTCTTAAGTTTTGCCCTTATCTCTTGAGCAAATGGTGTCACAGCTAGTAACTTCTGTGCCCCAGCTAGCTTAATTTATGGCCCATCATCTGTAGCCCTTACCCTCAAGTCCTCCCTCTCCCATAATCTGTCCCAGTAAAGTCACGTAATATGCACATTGAACTAATGAGGACTTAGTTGTACACATGTTGGGAGAGGGGTAGGTAAGTGCCATAGTCAGGTGCCTCTTTGAATTGATACCACCACCCCCCCGCCCCCCCCCAGCAAATGCATCTACTTCCTTGTTGATCTCAGCTCCCATTTGCTTCTTATAGCATCACTATGAGTTTAGTGTTTAAATGTACATTTTAAAATATGATATGACCTCTAAATAGAAATCAAATACTTTGGTGGTCAACTAACTAAAACAATACACTGGTACCTCATTGTTAATTGGTTCCGGCAGGCACAATGAGTACCAAAACCAATGAGTACCAAACCCATTTTTTCCACAAGGAGTAAATAAATGTAATGCATTCCCAAACCAAATATACACAAAATGATCACAGAAGCTAAGATAAGACCTCAAGGGGATGTGCACAGGGCAAGAGGTACCATGTGACTAACATGTGGCCCCTTGTTTCAGCTGGACAGGGTAGCTAGTCATAAGACAACCAACACTGACAAGTTCTAGCTTGCACGCCAAGTACCAAAAAAATGACGAGGGACAGATGTCGACATCAAAATATGTGGAGTACCAAATTCGATGAGTTTCAAAGCAGTCAAGTACCGAGGTATGGCTGTCTTCTAATGTTGGAAGAAAAACTGACTTCCTGGGACCTACAGGAAGCTAGAATAGCAGTCACCTGTGTGGGCTGAAACCTGAGTGTGTTTACTCTATGCTGTGGGTTCCTTCAGGGTTCCCCAAGGACATTTTTTACAACTTATCAACCTATATCTCATTTTTTGCTTGAGGGTTCAGAACCTAGTCTGTAGCAGGTGCAATTGTGCCAAGCTCCTCTCATTCTGTCCTTTCAATTATGCTCATAACTTGACCAAATAACAAATAAGTGTAGAAGTCTTTTAAATTCTTTGGGAAAATATGCATCTGCTTCCTGATGATAACCCTTTATGATCTGTCCAGTGTAACCCATAACAACAAAGCTTTCTCTTTGCTGCGTGCCATTAGAACAGGGAGCTACAGGCACCTGAGCGAGAAGAATCCTAGACCTTTCAGTCCTATAGTACAGTGATTTGCTCAGCACCCCACAGCAAAGTAAAGGCAGAACCACAGGACTTTCTTTTTTTGTTTTTGTTTTGGTATAGATCAAAGATCTATCTATCTATCTATCTATCTATCTATCTATCTATCTATCTATCTATCTATCTATCTATCTATATCTATACATCATTGGGGATGCTGGAATAGCTCAGCAGTTGAGTGTTTGCCTCAAAATAGTGTGGCCCGGGGTTTGATTCCCAGCCCTGGCCTGTGCAACTCCATGTGCTGCACTGCGGCACAACTGGTCACCACTGAGATGGTGGCGAAGGCTCTCACCCCCCATGAGGGAGGCTCCCAGTTTGGTTCCCGCCCCATGTGGTCCCACATCCACCTGTGTGGAATGAAACCATGTCACAACTAATGACGTACAACTATGGAGACTGCTCCGGGCCCTCCCCCTTCTCTTTGTCTCTCTTTCTCTCTCACGCTTCCATCTCTCAAACAATAATAAAGTGGTTTTTGTTGGTTTGTTTGTTCTTTAAGGAAGAAGCACACAGAAAACAACACAAGCATAGAGTAGGAGGCCAGCTCTCCACCCCCTCTGGATGAATTCAACTTCTCAGGTTTCAGTGAAGACTGAGTTCCTCTCCCAGCATCAAGCACCTGTCTCACAGGTGAGGACTTCTCACTGGCAGGGTGTGCTAGCTCACACCTGGGGTGGGATGTTCCTAGTTTCTGCTTGACTTTCAGGTGACCTGTGCAAAGCACCCTGCCAACGCCTCAGGATGGGCTGACGCAAGCGTACCCTTTCACCCCGCTGACTGCTGAGCGTGGGGGCCAGCACAATGCAATTCCCAAAATGCACTGAGCTTGTGCCAGCCTTGCCTGGAATCAACTGTTTGGGTTTCCCAGAAAGCAGTATAAGTGGAACAACATTGTCTTCCAGGAGCTCTATAGGTAAGGGAGGGAGGGGACAGGAGGAGTCCGGAATGACCTCAGAGCTCCCTTGCTGCAAGATTGAAGCTGGAGAGGCTGCACGAGGAGGAAGATGGTTGACAGACAAGGAAGGAAAGAAAGAATGGCAAAGGGAAGTATTCACACAGGGCAGGTCTGGCCAAGAAGGTGCATCAAGCCCAATGACTTTTGATTTTTCTGTTTGCTCCTTTCTCTGCCATACGCTCATGATTGCCACGTATTCCTGGCTGATGATTTGTCTGGAAAGTCTGTCCCTTGGTCTGCCCCTGGAACAGAATATTCATTTGGGGATCTTTGGAAATAGAGGATGTGTGCTGGCCTTGCTCTGACCCTCCTGCTCCTGCTTTCGCCACTCTCTTGTTATCAGGGACAAGGTGTGTATGAATGACTTGCCTTTTTTATTACAAATGTGCATTTGGCATCATCGAAAATGTGCCCACTGGAGAGGTTATTATAGAAAGAAATTTTTTACACCTCAAAATACAGGCTGAAATAAGCATCGCGTTATTGTATCACAGACCCATCTATTAATAGTTCCATGTCACAACTCTGAAGCATTATTTTACTAACTAATATGCGTGCTCGTTAGAGTCTCGTCTTCAATGATTCCAGCCAACATTCAGCCAATAGGCCCCTTTTATTCTGTTGGAAGTATTTTATTTTTCAAGAGGAAAAAAAACAAAAACCTTAAAGAATCATTTGACTCTTCAAAAAGCACATTTATTTTTACCCTTAGCAATCAAGGGAAATTTATTCCTGTCCTGACTATAAGTCATTTTTAAAAAGTGTGGTACATCTAGGCTGAAGATTAGAAATGCCTGATGTAAGCCAACTGCATTCTTGTTTTTTTGTTTGTTTGTTTGCTTAATTAATTAATTAATTTTTACTACAGTAAGGCATGTACACATTTTTAGTCAAATAATAGTACAATATTTTTAATGACAAATTGTTATCCCCTAACCCTTCCCTTTTTAGCCCAGGTTTCTTTTTCTCTTGCTATTTATTTTGATTATTTGAAATGTTTACTTAAATGGTTATTTCCTGACTTCCATTTTTTAGCTTATTACTATTACCTGACAATGTCTTATTATAGAAGCTGAGGAGTTAGCATTCTTACTTCAGGTTTCACACACATATCCTTACAGAATTCTAACACAGTTTTTGTTAGATTCCTACTGAGTGGAGACAGTATTGTAACTACATCCATAAATACAGTTCCCTGTTGAGCCAAGTAGTTTATTCTGTTTGCATTTGTGTCTTACTATAGAAGCTGAGGAGTTAGCATTCTTACTTCAGGTTTCACACACATATCCTTACAGAATTCTAACACAGTTTTTGTTAGATTCCTACTAAGTGGAGACAGTATTGTAACTACATCCATAAATATAGTTCCCTGTTGAGCCAAGTAGTATATTCTGTTTGCCACACACACACACACACTCTCTCTCTCCTCCTGGAGCCCTCTGACTATTTCTAATCTGGTCTAGATTTGCACTCTCAGCCACGGCCCAGATGTAATTCCAAAAGAAGGCAAGTGAGTTATTGGAATAACAAGGAAACTGAGGAACAAGCTAGTGTTAAAAGACCTGAGGTCTTCTCACACTTTTCTTATTCCCAGCACTCTGCCCCTAGGACCAAGGTTGACGCATCATGCCACACCCCTTACCCCACAATACCAATCTGGGAAGGAGCTTTTCCAGGAAAGACTCCTAGGAAGTTGGGTAAGACACAGGAAGGGATACAAGGTCAATACAGTATTTTATTTATGATTTCTGCATCAATGAATATAAGTGAGCTTTGTGTACAATTTACTTTTCTAGAATCATTCAGTTTTGACACAGAATTATCATTTAGCTACTACAATTAGTTGATTAGATGTTTATCCCTTTCTTGTGTTTGAAACAGTTTAAGAAAAGATGGTTTATTTATCTGGTCCTGGAAATTTGAAGAAAAGTAATTTATGAATCTGGGCCTGATGTCTTGTGGGTGGATGGCAGGGCAGGAGACTTGAGCACTGACAGAATTTTTAAGATGGTTGTTGATCTACTCATTCATGTTTTCTATCCATCACTGAGTCAATGAAAAAAATATATGTTTCAAAAAAACAACCCATTCCATCTAATCTTTAAAATTTCTGGGTATAAATTTATTCTCAGTATCTGTAACTATGATTCCTTTTTCATTCTTGACTTTTTTGTGTGTCTTTTCTCTATTTTTGTCAACTAGCTTCATCTATTTTATTAGTATTTTTCTTTTAAGTACTGACTTTTTGTTTTGCTGAACGTCCTGCAGGGTGAATCCCCTCTAGGTTTCTAACCAACAGACGAGGTGGGTCCCTATTTGGGTTTCCACCTGTCACCACCCCTGAGTGTGGGATGAATTCCTCAACATTGCTAGAAGATATGAATTCAAAAATAGGCTTCACTGGGAAAACTTAAGAGGTCATGGTTAAGCAACAGGAGAAAAGGCAGGGGTCCCCTTTCTCCCCCCATCCTTCCACCACCCACAGAGAGGCCTAAAAGCAACTGCTGGCCTGTAAAGAGGATCTTTCTCTTCAGTGGCAGGGCCTCTTCAGTGGTGGCCTTCCATTTCATTGGTAAGAAAGAGGAAGCAGCGAGTCAGTGACAAAACAGGCTGCTGGGTGCCAGCCTGTCAGAATTTGGGGGCAGCAGCTGCCTGGCACCTGGAGACCTTGTTATTGAAACCTCTTATGGCGGGCCGAGAGAAAGCCATTAATTCCCAGGGTAACTGAGTTCAGGTGCACCTCTCCCACTATAGGAAAGAAGGAAAGACCCCATGTGGTTTCGGCCAGCTCATTTCTAGACAGAGTGAGCACTCAGGCCACTGCACCTGCCTGCTGTTCCTGCTAGGAATGCTTTACCTTCTCCACTTGTGTTTTGGATTAGGGCACTGCTGCCTTTCAGCCTGGTTGAATTTTGCTCCATGTATTTCAAGGTTCCGTATGTGACCACAAAAATTCATGAGGATCTTTTTGATGGTTTGTCCCATTTGTTATTGTGTAGTGTCCCTTTTTATTACTTTTAATATTTTCTAGGAAATTAAAACAAACTTTATTTTTCAACAGTTTTAGATTTATGGAAAGATTGGGAAGAGGGTACAGAGTTCTCATACATATACCACCCAGCTTTCCATACTAATAACATCTTGGGGAAGCTGGGATGGCTCAGTGGGTAGAGTGCTTGCCTTGCAGCCCTGGGGTCCGAGGATGGAGTCCCAGCCCTAGTCAGTGTGAACCCATGTCTAAATTGGCATGTGCTTCCCTTGTGGGAGACCCCAGTTCGGTTCCCATTGGGACAAGCTTCCTGTGTGGGAGGCCCCCAGCTTGTGGGAGCGTGACTTTCATGTGGGAGGCCCCTGGCCTGGTTCCCACCCCAGTTCCCACCTTGTGTGGCCCCCACTCACCTGTGTGGAATGAACCTATGTCACAACTAATGATATGCAACTATGGAGACTGCTCTGGGCCCCACCCCGCCATGTGTCTTTCTCTCTCAAAAGCAATAAAATAAATCTTTAATAACATCTTATGTTAGCATGGCACACTTGTTACAATTAATGAGCCAATATTGATCAATTATTTTAAACTGAAGTTTATACATTATTCAGATTTTCTTAGCTTTTACCCAGTGCTTTTTTCTTCTATTCCAAGATCTCTAGGATACCACATTACATTTAGTTGTGTTTAAGCTCCTCTTGCCTGTGACAGATTCTCAGACCTTTTTTATTTTAATGACCTTGACAATTTTTTTTTAAGATTTATTTTCTTTCTTTATTTTTTTGACAGAGTCAGAGAGAGAGAGAGAGAGAGAGACAGACAGACAGACAGACAGAGAGAAGGGGGAGGGCCCAGTGCAGTCTCTATAGTTGAACTTCATCAGTTTTCAACATGGTTTTTGTTCCACACAGGTGGGTGGGGGCTGCGCAGGGCAGGAACTGGGCTGGGGGCCTCTCGCATGGGAGGCATGGCCCCTCAAGCCAGGGTCCAAACCGAGGGCCAAGAACTGAACTGGGGGCCTCCCGCATGAGAATCACACCTCAGTCCCGCATATGGGTCCACACAGGCTGGGGCCAGCATTCGATCCTCAGTCTTCAGGACTTCAAAGCGAGCACTTAACCCACTGAGCCATCCCGGCTTCCCCAACAATTCTGAGGAATACTAGTCAAGTATTTTGTAACAGATCCCTCCATTAAGACTTGTCTGATGTTTTTCTGATGATTAGACTGGGGTTATGGGTTTTGGAGTAGAAAACCACAGGCAGAATGCCATTTCATCATAGCTTATCGAGGGTACATACGAACAACATGACTTACCACGTCGATGTTGACCTTGGTCACCTGGCTGAGGTAGTGCTTCTCAGGCTTCTCCACTGTAAAGTTACACTTCTCCTCCTTTGCAAACTGTCCTCTTTGGAAGGAGGTCATATGTGCAGCTCACACGTAAGGAGAGTTAGACTGTACCTCCTTGCAAGTAGCATCTCTACACAAATTATGAAGTTCCTTTGTATGGAAAGTTTGTCTATTCTCCCCCATTTATTTATTTGATTTATTTATATCAGTGTGGACTCAAGGGTATTTATTTAATATTTTGCTTATAATGTAATAATACCCAAACTGTTCACCTTTGCTGATTGGAAGCTCCTTCACTTGGCTCCTATTGTCCCTTAGATGTACTCTCATTTTTTTTCTTTTTTTTTTTTAAGGGTTAAGCAGCAGAGATTTTATTGAAAGGAAAGACAGAGCTCTCTAATGAGAGGGGACACCTGAAAATGAAATGCCCTTCATTATTTTTTAGTACTTCCTTACTTCCTGCCATTAGAAGATACTCCAGGCTTATCATGTATATTTTCTGTCCCACCCCCTAGAATCAGTCATTTCTCCAAGGAGCCATTTATTGGAAAATACTAGAAATCAAAAACTAGGTGTCATTTCCTCAAAGGGCCTCTCAGCTGACAGAGCAAGGAAATGTATGTGTGTATCCTAACTGTGTATATACACATATCTATGAATATTTCTATACACAACCATCTGTATCTACATTAAGCTCAACATGAGTTCGTACTGATGTCACCAAGTTTAATCCATTAGCACATAGATCATTCTAGCCTTCTACCCCTGCTTATCTTTTATCTCCCATCCAACAATGAGAAAGCCAGCTCCCAGCATCTGCCATCCATTTATTTAATTGTTCAATCCCAGGACCCATGTCTATCAGCATCAGTAGGATTAGCCTAGACTGGTTGAAACAACTGTATTAACTAGAGTGCAGTGCTTATGTGGAGTTTCTTTTGCATTTAGTCTTGAGATGTTACTTATTTCCAAAGTTAACTTAGATCAGCATTTCCCTTCCAACCTTTTTTCAGTCAGGTTGTTTCATGCATTTAGAGCAGAGTTCAATTGCATTGTCACATTCTGCATTTCTTCCTTCCCATTTATGTTTTTTAATAGACGTTACTGAGCTATAATTTATGTACCAAAAAAGTGCATCCATTTAAAATGTATTTCAGTGAGTTCTGACAAATGCACACACCCAGAAAACCACTGCCACAATCAAGACACAGACCCTTCCTATCACCTTCAAAGTTCCCCCAGGTGCCTTGGATACCCCCCATCTCTTCATCCCTGACCCCAAGCAACTACTGATATACTATTGGTCACCCTATGTCAGATAATATTTTTTTTGGAATAATGTTGCGATTCATCCATGGCTTTGTGTATCTATAGCGAGACTGTTGCCTTCTTAAGAAAAACCTGACTAGTATTTGATTGTGTAGGTGTACCACAATTCATTTTATCACCTGTATGAAGTTTTCTTTTGGGGTGATAAAAGTGTTTTGGATCTAAATAGAGGTAGTGGTTGCATTAGGATTACATTTTTTTGTGTGTGTGTATTTTTTTTTATTGTTAAATTTAATGGGGTGACATTGGTTGGTAACAATTACATAGTTTCCCGATGTACAAGTCCACATCACATCACATGCATCACATTATGTGCCCAGCTCCTAGAATCAGCTCCCCCTCCACCACCATATATCTAGTGTCCACTCCCCGCTTGCCCCACAACTCTCCCTCCCCCTCCTCTCTCCTCTCCAGGTAACCACCAAACCATTGAGTGTGTCCATAATGCTGGTGCCCTCTCCCACCTCCCCTCCCTCTCTCCCTCCCCCCTCCTCCCCTTCCCTCAGGCAATCACCAAGTTATTGGGTGTGTCCATAGGTCTCTGTGTCTTTGTTTCTTTCCGTTTTATATTTCACCTATAAGTGAGGTCATATTTTTCCGGATTCTTTCAGTCTGACTTATTTCGCTTAATAAGATGGTCTCTAGGTCCATCCATGTTGCCACAAATGACTGTATCTCATCATTTCTTATCGCTGAGTAGTATTCCATTGTGTAAATGTACCACATCTTCTTTATCCAGTCATCTATCGAAGGGCATTTTGGTTGTTTCCATGTTCTGGCCACTGTGAACAGTGCTGCGATGAACATGCAGGTACAAACATCTTTATAGGATTACATTAAATGCTACTGAACTGCAGACTAAAATGATGAATTTTATGGTATGTGAATTTCAATGCAATTAAAAATAAATATAGAAAAAGAAGCCCCAATGGCTTTTCATTGCTCTTAGAATAAAAACCAAATTTCTGGGAGCCCAGAGAGGGGCTCTTGCCCATGTCTTCAAGCTCATGGGTACATCTTCCTGCTCAGACAGCCAGGCACTCCAGACACCTTGCTGTCCCTATTTTCTGCCTTTGACTTTTTGCCCTTGGTCAGATGTTGCTGGGCATCTCTCTTCCAAGCCCCAGCTTACATGAGACCCCACCAAAGAGACCTTCCCTGACCTTCCTGTAATATGCACCATGGCACCTAGCTTCCCTCCGTCACATGAATTTCCTTCATGGCACTCATCACACACTGTAATGATCTGTTTCCTTATTTGTGTGAAATCTGTGTCTTCCACTAAGGTGTATGATCTTGAAGGTGGAGCCTTTTCTATTTTGTTCAGTTACGTTTCTATTCCTGATGCACAGTGCTTTGACACAAGGTATGTTTTCCATGTGTTCTGCAGAATAACTGAAGGACAGCACTGCTGTATCTCTGTTGTCTGCCACCAGAAAGGGTTGGAAGCACATGCCGGTACAGCAGAGACAAGAGGCAGGACATGGGGATTTTGTCCACATGGAAGCTGAGTTCCTGCACCTTCATCTTTCCTGGTTTGGGGCTGGGGACTCCCTCTTTGGATTCTGTGATCCAATATGTTCCCATTTTGCTAAGCCACTGTCAAAAATAAATAAAGCCAAGCCTTAGTTATAGGAGGTAAACCTTACCTCCTTCTGTGACTGTTGCAGTCTGGCAAGAGCTCAGCCTCACTGGGATTTGCCCAGAAATAACTGGGACTTTCAAGGGACAAGCGGGGAGTCAGACAGAGACGGGGGGTGTGCTTGAGCAGTCAGAAAATGAAAAATGACACAAACTGTGATTACGGTGTATATGGTGTGTGTGTGTGTGTGTGTGTGTGTGTGTGTGTGTGTAAAACTGGCATTGATGGAAGGAGGCTAGATCACCCCACCCCCACCCCCACCCCCAATGTGGTCTGAGGCTGCTAGAAGCCCTGGTGGTGTCAGTTAAGTCTTAGTGCAGGGGTTTGGAAGGATTTATCCATGCAAAAATATTCAGCAGTTCTGACCGCTTTATCTGATCTTATGGCACTTGAAACCCAGAGTTCTGATTTATAAAATTAACATTTCCAGATTGCACTAAATTCTTTGTCCTTGACAGGTGGGTCCTCTTCTTACTTGTCATTCAGCAGGATGTTAAGGGTACTGGTGACCATTAGGGGTGAGGAGTTGATGAATTGGAGCAGATTGCTAATTAATCTCCTTGTTTAGGCCAAAAAGATCAATGAAAAGGAGAGTCTGTGGCTCAGCTGTGTTCACAGGGGCGGGGGATGAGCTGCGTCTCTTTCTATAAGGCCTCCACTCCATCCCTGTTTTGCTAATTTGTTGCCCAGCGCGTCTCCTCAGCCGGGGACAAGCCATTTCTTTCCGTAATATGACATGATTAACAGTCTCTTCATCTTGTGGTGCCCCTGGTGTCTCTTATAACATTGGATGATTGTAAGTATTCCCCTTGGATGCCCAGCAGTGGCACACACAGTAACCCTGAATGATGAAGATAGAGTACAATCATAAAACCTCACTTTTTTGTCTAGAAGTGACTCTAGAAAGGGATTATCTCTTACATGAAATATTTATAGTTTTCTTTTAAATTTCATAGAGTCTGTCTGAGCTGGAAACAAAGACATCCCCATGCAACAAAACAGTTCCTCTGACATGAGGATAATTCTTGCCATTCTGCAAAGGCCTTTTGAAGGCTCAGATGCCACGTATTGTGCTGAGAACTCACTATTCAGTAGATACTTCAACCATCTAGGACTACAATCCTGCATCTGGTTAGAGATGAGCCCCTTTTGAAAATTCAGTGAAAGCTTGTCAACCTTTTTTCATCACTTATGCTCCAAAGTACAAAACTCTGCATGTCGTTTCAATGGATTCACAGAGCCTCTGCAGCTTAGGTTCAGAAACCTTACTTTAAAAACAGTACAGTTCACATTTATTGCTACTCCTTGCTCCTCACCTCTTTAAATGCAGGGTGCTGGGTGTTCTCAGAACTAGAGGCAGAGGGTTTATGGTTCCTGCCTCAGAAAACTTACCATTTTACTGAAGAAGACAACACACACTGAAGAGAAGACAAAGTTGGTAAATTCCACCAGAGAAATATTGAACATGCTTTAATGTTATGTAGTAGATTTCACTTTTCAAAACACTTAAAGAAATACCTTCAATTTCATATTGTTCTATTCTCAAAACAATACCATTAAAGTACAAAGAGAGGGCCAGGATGGAAATGGGTAAGAGAATAAATACTTCCTGAGTGTTAGGCACTTTACTAGAAATTTAAATTAAACCCAGATTATTTAATACTCAAACACTTCTATGAGATAGATACACCCCCCCACCCCCAAATTACTTATTTCAGCCTTTACAACTGAGGACATTGTGGCACTGATAATTACATAACTTGTTAGAGGCATATGGTGGTAGGACCAGAGCTTGAGATAAGGATTGTCTGACTCTGAAATTCATGCTCTTTCCAGGAGATGATGAGTAAATAATTATAGTATGCAGAAACTAAAGAAACTGAGAAATGGAGACAGTAAGTAGCTTGGCTATCATTTACCAGTTCTATGAATTGTTCCCCAATTTTTCTAAAGCAGACTAAGTTATCTTTTTCTCTCACACAGTTCCTTAAACACTGTATACATACCCTTTTTTTTTTTTTTCCATAATAGACTTTATTTTTTAGAGCACTTTTAGGGTGACAGAAAAATTGACTAGAAAGTACAGAAACTTCTCCAGTTCTTTCTACTTGTATTTTCATGTACGTCCTATTCCCACACAAGGACAGCTTCCTCCATGTCAATATCCCCCACCAGAGTGGTACATTTGTTACAGTCAACGCATCCACATGACATGTCATTATGTACATGTCAAAGTCCATAGTTTACATTAGGGTCACTCTTGGTGGTGTATATTCTATGGGTTTTGGCTAATAGGTAACGACATGTATCCACCATTGCAGCATCACGCAGGGTAGTTTCACTGCTCTAAAATCTTCTGTGCTTTGCCTGTTTATCCCCAAACCCCTGGCAACTACTGATCTTTATATTGTCTCCATAGTTTTGCCCTTTCCAGAATGTCATATATTTGAAATTACACGGCAAGTAGCCTTTCAGATTTCTTTCTTTTGATTAGTAATTGGCATTTAAGGTTCATTCAATGTCTTTTCATGGCTTGATTACATGGCTGTTTTTTTATTCTTGTAATATTATATTATCCTTGGTTAACAAGTCCCTCTTTTCTATTGGAGTTTCTAGAGCGTGATGTCTCACTTTTATGACTCCAGAGATAATTTCAGTTCCTGATAGATATTAAGTAAGTGGTTATTTAATATATATCAGGATGAATTAAAAAATTAATAAGTAGATGGATAGATGAAGTCACACAACTAGTTTATGGAGTTAGAAGCCAGATTTCTTACTGCAAGCCCAGGTTCCTTAATAGACAAGTCTGCCTGGATGATTTGCAAAAAGACAAGATATAGGAGAGTTCCTAATATAGAAGGCACTTAGAAGTTTTAAAAAATAAAAGCAAAAACAAGAAAAAGACACATTATCTAGCACAATATACTCTCAGCTAACTGGCATCCATGCCAAATAAATATAGTATTATTTCTTTGATTTTTTTTTTTGGTCAGTTGCTTGAGAGTACTGATTGCTTGAGTTCTAGTTAATGGAGAGTCTACTGTATCTTACAATTTTTTTAGCTATGCCTCAACAAAGCTGAAAAAAGAAAGAAAGAAAGAAAGAAAATAGAAAGAAAGAAAGAAAGAAAGAAAGAAAGAAAGAAAGAAAGAAAGAGAAAGAGAGAAAGAGAGAAAGAGAGAAAGAGAGAAAGAGAGAAAGACAGTCAACATACCAATTGCCCTAGCTGGTGCCTAAACATACAGACAAAACCTAAAGGACAGTGAGGACATTTGTCCAAGCACACAGACATGCAGCAGAATGCTGGATTTTAGACAGTTGTTCCACTAAAAGTGGATGCTATGTACAGGAATCAGGTCTGACCTGTGATCAATATATTCTTGGAACCCAGTGCAATACCAAGAAAGTAGAAACCATCAAATAAATATTTGTTATGCAAATAAAAGATGAGTTCTGTGAACATGGCATTCTCATCATTGTGAGAGGCACACAGTGTGCAGTAAAAAGAGCGGTGGCCCGGGGACAAACCCGTGCTGGGTATTTGTGCTGCCCCTGCACCCACCTGCAGCCTTCTGCACCTTGTCCTGCTCCGGCCTGCACCAAAGCGCTCTTTAGCTCTTGGCTTTCAGAGGGCTCTGACCACTGGGGGCCAAAGGCAAGAGGTCACAACAAGGAATGGAGGAAGGGAAGAGGAAGAGGCCAGAATATGAATCCCCTGGCTCTCTCCCTTTGGCATTACCAGGGTTGGCTGTGTCTCTCAATCAAAGGTCGCAGCTGCTGTCACAGGGCCATCTCCCCCTCTTGTCACCATTCCAGGCATAGTGATGGTGAGGCCAATACACTCCCCAGGTTACTGCACTATTCCTTGTGGTTGCCCTACAGCCTGCCTTTGTAATCCCTTGATGAAAGCATTCTTCAATTATCCAACTTGGACATTGCCAACTTTTCCTACAGGGGCCTGGACAGAAATACTGGTCATCAGGGACTGTGTGGCTTTATGTAATAAAAACTCAATCCAGTGTGTCAAAGAAGACGTGGATGATGCATTATAAGGCGATGGGGTAACTTTTGGAGCCCAGGGGCCAGGCAGCAGAGCCTATTGCACAATGGGCTGGGAGAAGAACTGGGGGGTCAGCAAGGAGCACGACAGCCACTTTCTATGCCTCTCTAGGTCCCCATGGGTCTTTCATAGCTACTGCCACCTGCGCATTTCCTTTTCTCCCTCCCCTCCTCCCTGACCCTGCATGATTAGCTTTCACTGCTTCTCTGGTGGAAGATGTTTCCATTGACTCATGGGATTACATGTCCTCAAGTCAAATGACTTAGCAAGGTTCACTATGGCTCTGAGATGTTAGAAGAAATATTGGGTTTTTCCAGGAAGGACTAGCACTCCATGCGTGTGCACTTAGACATGGCCAGGAGTCCATGCCACACAGTACGAACATGGTTGCCCTGAATGTGCGGAAAGAACTCAGAGAAGAAGGAGCTGAGTAGGCACTGTAGAAGGTGTCAGCTATACAAGAGGTCAAGAAGATGCGTTCTCTGACCTCATGCACTATGCTGTGGTCATGTTCAAGGGAGACCATGATTGGTGCTCTGGCAGAGTTACATTGTGCTGGCATGGGATTAAAGCACCCAGTCCATTTCATTCATTCCTCTAGAAGGCGAGGACCTTTGTAGAAATATTTCTAAGCAAAGACATGAATCATGTGAGGGAATGAGCTGTGCGAAGATCTGGGGAAGGACCCTTTGGACAGAGGGAACAGCAGGCCCAAAGGCAGGAATGAGTCGGGGTCAGTGTGGTGTTCCAAAGCCAACATGGGGAAGAGAGAGAGGCAGGGTGGTAGGAAAGGAAGCTGAAGAGGGCAGCAGGGCCCATGCTATTTAGAACTTTGTGGTTTTAACAGGGGAGCATTTTATTACAAGTGTGAAAGCCACTGGGAAATAATTGGAGAGCTTGGAATAGGAGAAAGATCTCTGATTAATGTTTTGAAAAAGGAACATGCTACATAGACTAAAGTAGGGCAAAGGGGGATGAAGAGAGAGAGATTAGGAGATGATTGGAGAATTCCAGGTGGGAGGTGATGGTGGTTGGGATTAAAATGATGGTAGTAGAGTGTACAAAGGGATTGCCAAATTTGGAATATGAGGGCTGTCTGGAAAGTATCCAGCCATGTAACCATTCTCATTATATTGACAATGGCTGAATTTTTTTCCGAACATCCTTTGTATATTTTGTGGGTAGAATATTAAAAATTTGCTGATATTTATTTGACCAGGAAACAAATATTACAAATCTACAATAATTAAAATAGTGTGTTAATGCACAGTAAATAGGCAGTTCAGTAAAAGAAGCATACAGTCCCCAAACCAAGCCACATATGCAAGCGTTATGCAAATCACAAGGAGCCAATCACTGAAAAGAGGGTGGAGTGTTTAAAAATGGTGCTGAGAAAATTGACTAGAATTTGAAAAAAACAAAACCAAAACCAAGACCACCCATTGTCTTGTACATACCAAGACATTTTCCAGACAATTCAACAATGCACCATTCAACATAAAAATATGAAATCATAAAGAACTGATGGAAAATAGAGGAACATATGTCAGTTCTAGAAGAATCAGGAGAGAGGGGGCAAATTAATCATAAAAGCAAAAGCATAGACCATAGAGCAAAGGATTGGTAGATTTGGCCACGTAAAAATGGAAAGTTTTGTTTGTCAAAAAGAGATAACAACAACAATTTAAAAAACTAAGAGTAAAGTGAAAAACAAAACTTATTCACAGTATGTGATAATGGGTTATTATCAATGATGCACAAAAGAATTCTTTTTTTTTCTTTTTTTTTTTTAAGATCTACTTTATTGTTTTTGACAGAGAGAGAGAGAAGAGGGAGGGCCCAGGGCAGTCTCCATAGTTGTATGTCATTAGTTTTTGACATAGTTTCATTCTATACAGATGGGCTGGAGGCCATGCAGGGCAGGAACCAGGCAGGGGCCTCCTGCAGGGGAGGCATGCCCCCATGAGCTAGGGGCTGAACCAGGGACCTCTCACATGGGAAGCTCGCCCCGGGGAGAACTGAACTAGGGGCCGTACCCCAGTTCAGCATATGGGTTGCATGGGCCAGCGCTTAGCCCTCTGGGCCATCCCGACATTCCTTAATTTTAAATATATATGAATGACTTTAAGTTTATCTCTATAGTCACATTATTTTCCCAGATTTGATTTCAGGATACTTCTTAAGTGAAAAAAAAAAGGTGGAGGAAGTTATGCTAAAAATTTCAGATAAATACTATATACACATTATCTGTGTTGCACCATTTAACCCTTAGCTGTGCACTATTGTTAAAATGATTATGATTGATTAAATTGTTATGACTTGTGCTTGTATAGTATTTTTTTCTTGATTTTTGTTTTTACTCCCATGAGTACATTTTAGTATGAAAGAAAGCAAGTATTAATTAAGAAGTTTCAAGTAGTGTATATACAGAGCTGTCCAGAAAAAAATCCAGCCATTGTCAATATAATGAGAACGGTTATGTGACTAGATACTTTCCAGACAGCCCTCTTATATTGCATATGGGAGATAGAGTTCAATAAATACAGTGTTTTTCTGTGCACAAGGCAACACTTTTGTCTGAAATTGTTAGACCAAAAATTGGGGGTCGTCTTATACATGGGAGTAATCCGTGTATTGATTTCTTAATGTTGGTTTAAAAAGTTGGATTTTTTAAAAAAAAGCATAATAGAAAAAATACAAATGTATAATGGAAGCAGCACGTTTATATGACTCTAAAAGTTAACTTCAGGGGAAGCCGGGATGGCTCAGTAGGTTAAGCGCTCACTTTGCAGCACCGGGGACCCAGGATCGAGTCCCGGCCCGTGTGGACCCATGTGCTGAACTGGGGAGTGCCCCCAGCTCAGTTCTCTCTCTGTCTCTGTATCTCTCTCTCTCTCTGTCAAAAACAATAAAAGAAAATAAAAAACACTAAAATAAATAAAAGCTAACTTCAACAGTAAAGTTTTGTTTTGGCTGAAATCATTATCTCCAGTTAATCAGACACTGGGATTCTCAGCTCTAAATGTCTTCTTTTAAATATTTTAAATATAAAACCCCCTATATTTTTAAATAGGAAAAAACATATTCCTTGATATACAATACACAGTCTACTTGAAAGGTCAAATCTTTCAAAATGATAGGACCAAAAGGAAAAAATATTATAAGGAGGAATCTTGTGTGGTGAAAAGCTTGGAAACTAATAGTCAGTACTATGTTTGGCATATTATCAAGGTTCAATTCATGTTTATTAAATAAGAGAATGAAGGGGCCAATATCCTTATTAGAAATATTAAAAGAAGTCCTAAAATTTAACCTCCTCACAATCATACAACTGGCAAGACGCAGAGCAATTCTCAAGCCAGGTCTTCTATCTCTAACATAATACAGTGGCTCGTTCTAGAAGGAAACCACTTGCTGAGGGAAAAGATTTATCTTTAATTTAGTCCAGTGTAATATAGAAGCACCCACTAATCAGCACACTTTTTAAAAAATAAAAGAATAGCAAATACAATGAACTTTTCAGTTTTTCTTTTCTTTTTTTCTTTTTTCTGTTCCCATCCCCCCCCCCCTTTTTTTATTTGACTTTAGGGCATGTCTTTGATAGGAAGTGTGAGTTTTTGCCAAAGCCATTTGAAGGCCATTCTACCAGATAGATTTTAAATAACCATAGTAGATGTCTCAGTCCATTCAGGCTGCTATAACAAAAATACCACAGACTAGGCGGCTTAAACAGTACAAATGCATTCCTCACACTTCTGGACTCAGTTCTAGAAGTCAAGAGATCAAGGTGCTGGCAGATTCCATGTCTAGTGGTTTATAGATGGTCATCTTCTCCCTGGGTCCTCGGGAGGCAGAAGGAGAAAGGGGACTCTCTGGGTCCCTTTATTAAAGAACACTAAGCTCAGTCATGAGGGCTCCAACTCATGATCTTCTAACTAATCACCTCCCAAAGGCCCCACCTCCACACACCATTGCACTGAGGATTAGATTTCAACATATGAACTGGGCGTGGGGGTGGGACACAAACATTTAGTCTATAGCAGTAGGTTAAGGAGCAGGACTAGAGCCACTCTTCCTATGCTTGTCACTTGGCCTTGGTACCCTGGACATCAGCCGTCAGTATCTATGGCACTGAAGACCAATGAACTGAAAAATGCCCTGAGGTTATGACTTTCATGAGCAGACCATCATTTTACTATATACATATTAATTGACCCATGACAAACGTTACACAGGTAGCACCCAGTTGACATGAGCCTTGATGAAGATCCAGTGACTGATGGCAGTTAGCATCCTCCACCACTAACCTAAAGTGCTCATAACTTCCTGTCCTGTATCAGTTCCTTGCCTCCATCTCTGAGTCCTAATTAAGGTGAAGATGGTTTTGCTCCCTGCTGGGAACACAGGATGTTGCTTTGCTGGAAGCTTTACAACTACTCTAATAATGTTCCCGCTCATAGACAACAGCTATTTTATCATATTACATTATATTTACTGTAAGAATATGTGATGTGCTATGAAATACATGGAGTTTTTCAAGTTCTTTAAATAGACTGTTGTGGTTTTTACAATCTTTCCAACAAAAAAAAAGCCACCCAACTTAAATGCCTATCATATCAATTAGTAGTCATTAGGCAGAGCCACCAAAAATAGGGGATGCTGGGATGGCTCAGCGGGTTGAGTGCTCATCTTGCAACCCTGGGGTCCAAAGATTGAATCTTATCCTTGTGCGGACCCATATGTTGAACTGGGGTGTGCCCCCAGTTTGGTTCTTACCAGGGCGTGCCTCTTATGCAGGAGGCCCCTGGCTGGGTTCCTGCCTTGTGTGGCCCCCTGCCCTCCTGTTGGAATGAAACCAGGTCGAAAACTGATGCACAACCATGGAGATTGCTCTGGGTCTTCCCCCTTCTCCCTGTCTCTGTCTCATTCTGTCAAAAACAATAAAAATAAATCTTAAAAAAAATAGTATTTTTAAATTATGGTAACCTGATTCAGAGCTTCTGCAGAACATTCCCACAAGACTGCTCCTTTCCTATCCTTTATTTCCTTCTACATAAAAAAAAAAGTTTGTTTGGCTTTTTGTTCGTGTGTTTGTTTGTTTTGTTTTGTTTTACAGCTGATTAGCTTGCTTTGTCAATAACTGAATACTCATAACTGAGTTTCATAATAAAACAATTCTTGCTGTATGAAAGAAAAAAAGTGAAGGAAAAAGTGCAGGGAAAAACTCCCAATTGTGAACAGAAAATAAAAGGAGGAGAAGTTGCCTAAAGATCTGAACACTACAAAGGAAAGCCTTATAGATGATGCATTCCTTATCTTAAATAGAACAGGCTGGAAAAAACCTAGTTAAAAGTGGTACTTTTCACCAATTTTTTTTTCTTTCCAAAACATGTATTAAGAGCAGTCGTATGGTACCTTAAAGCCTTTGAAGAAATCCAAAACCATTTAAGGCAAAAATTAATGTAAATAAGGGCACATACTTTGTCTTTCATGGATACAGCAAAATCAAATGTAATGTTATTATTAACACAGAAATGTTCATGCAAAATTATTGGATCATTATTTTTAATTTTTTTGTCAGTCTGTTTGCTCTATGCTCCTAACAAATACCATATTTTTCCATGTATGATTCCAGCCAAAATAATAAAACTTTACTGTTGAAAGTTAGCTTTCAGAGCCATATAAACGTGCTGCTTCCATTATACATTTTTTTTTCTTCTATTATGCTGTTTTAAAAATCCAAATAATTCTAAGCTTTTAACCAACTTGTTTAAAAAATATCATCTACATATAGGCACCTTGTCATATCTCTTCTTACAAGCTGAATTCATAGCTCTGAGCCCCGAAGGCAGTTCTGGCAAGTAGAAGGGGACAGAGAGAGCTCCAGTTGGAATATCAATGGGATTAATATTTCTAGGTCATTCCATTTTCCTGGGTCTTCTCCATTATGTTTTCCCACAACATTAAAAATGGTTCAAAGTGGTCTATTACTACCTTTGAAGGTTGATTAATAATCTAGTAACTTCAAGGTAGGATGAGGGAGATGATCCCTATTCTAAATCACTGTGGCCCAATAATTTAAAGGACAGATAAGCAAAATGGTACCACCGAACCCAGTGCTTTTGGCTTGGAGTTCGTTAGCAGATGCTTAGCAAAACAGGAGATTATTTCACACCCACTTTGCTGATGTCTGTGAAAACTGACTTATCCATTCAGGAAATAAATATCCTTGAAGTCTTCTCAATGAGCTGTGTCCTCATTTGATCCCAGGCCAAATAGTTTGAGAGATCACTAGTTAAATCATTGGGCTGAATTGGAAAAACTTTCAGATGAAAACAATATAGAAGGTCAGGGGAAATGATAGTCTCAAAACATGTTTGAACCTCCTTCTCCTCTCACCCCACTCCTTCCCTGAACCCCCAAAGCTGGTAGTTTCCATTCCTGTCCATTCAGTGACTCTCTGGGAATAAGTAACATATGGCTGATAATTTGAAAATATTGATTATGAGCATAATGTGAATGACAAGCAACTCAGGGCACCCAATAAATAAATAAATAAAATAAAATGTCCTCTAGATATTATATTTCTTCATTTAGAATTCAATTAAATGTAACATTTTTTTTTTAAATGTCTTTCATAGGTCTGATGTTTTGGAATACAAATAAGTTATTTGTTGTTTCTCTACTGCCCTGAAGAACCTGCCAATGAAATAGAGAAGTTGTGACATACTCTTACAGAGTCAACAGTCAAAAAATTACTTTAGATACTCACAAAACAAGGTAGGACAGCAGACTATAACATTTACTACTGAAGATAATCACTGATCAATGCTAGCCATGTATGGAGAGATTGACATTGATCTTGTTATTTAGGAGGCTACCTAAGAGTAACATTTGAGTCGGGCTTCAAAACAAGACAGAATTAAGTGAGGAGAGTTCAAGAGTATTTAGGCAAAAGAATTAGCAAGAGAAAAATGATCCAATAACCTAACCTACCATAAAATATGTGAAGTTCAATTTTCTGGTTGGGACAACCAGATCTGTTTCCTACGCACCTTGACCTTCATTGTTGGAATCTAACTCTGTTAAAAAAAAGAATCAATAATATCCACTGCTTTTTCTCAGTAGTACAGTTTAGGTATACATTAAAAAAAATAAAGAATCCTGAAGGTTTTTATTTTTAGCACAGAGCAATTTCCAAAGCTTTAATTTTCTATTACTGTTGGAAATGCTTGTCACATTGCATTTTTTTATAATGAATTGCTAAAACCTCACTGTCTGAAAATCATAATGAACTTTGGGGGGTACAGTTGATAAAAATAGAAACTATTTAATAACAGAAATGAATATTTATCTATCAGGTATTTTCCAGGTATCATGCTAAAAGTTTTACACACAAGTCATTAATCTCACATAGGCTATGAAGTAAGGACTAGCTCCATTTTACACAAGATAAAGTAATGTGGAAAGAGAAGTAATGGCATTGCCCGAGGCCATGCCAATAGTGTTCAGCAAAGCCAGAACTAGCACGCAACACTACTCTTAAGCACATTTCTATACATACACATGTAGTTGATATTTCATTGACACTGTTATAACCCAGGTGAGACAAATTCATAGGAGAGCCAAATTCATAAGCAAGGTGAGTTTATTATAAGCCGCAACCACGGAGGACTAATGTCTCTCAAAAACCCGTGGCCCGGAATGCAGAAGGTGAGGGGATTATAAAGGCAAAAATTACATCTTGTTTATCTAGTTGGGTTTAGCAAAAGCATTTGTACAGAAGCCAAAAAGCATATTTCAAATTCGGATCCGGAAACTGTTGCAGGGTTTACAATGGCCAGAGGCACCTGCGGCAATGGAAAATCACAAAGGTGGTGAGGGGGAACCGGAGAAATCACAGCGCTAGCGGCGCAATGATGGAAAGTACAATACTACGTGCAGAATGCCAGGTAGAAGGGCTACGTGCAGAATGTCAGGTATTCACTATAACAACACCCGGCTGAAAAAAATGAAAGCAGTAACACAAGGCAATTTTCAGAATGCTAACTATGCAATTGCTGATGTTTTTTTATTTTTCTCATCCTATGATAAAGCCCCAATTACTTAGTGAATGCGCTTGGGGGATGGCAGTTAAGAGTTTCTGGTTAAGGATTAAGAAGAAAGCTTTTCTTTGAAACTTTACAGTGAACAAAACTGAACCAAGGTTTTGATCACTGTGAAGCAAGCAGGGCGGCATCTCAATGCAATACAGTAACTGAGTATCAACTGATATACCCGGTTACCTCCAGCATTCTGAATATCAAAGTCGACTGTACTTCTCACAGTGGGACAAGTGGGTGACCGAGATCTCCAACAAGCCAATCAAGAAACCTGAGTTTCAATGGCACCAAATGCTGGAATGGCCCTTTCTGTCATTATTTTAAAGGGAAATACCACCTTCTCAGAAACTTCTCTTTCTTTTTTCACATAGACACCATTTCCTCTTTTCTTAGAGGCCACAGATTAAAACAAGATTCTCCTAACGCTATATTGAAGGCTTGGTAGTTTTTTTTAACCTAAGAACACCTGAAAATATGGGTCACAGCATATTCTTACTTTCCTTAAAGACTTTTTTTTTAACTAAGCCAAGAATTTTATTAACATTTGTTTTACACTTTATCCTCAAGCTTCTTCACTTGAATTAGCTGCAAAGAATGATTCGTGGATAAGCAAACACTGGAAAGGGCTGCAGTGTCCAAGGGGTTTGGACATAATTAGAGATCGAGATTTGATCAGATTCATGAACAAACTTTTAAAAAGCAGTGGTAATATAAAATAGTGAGATAGGAAAATGTGTGTCCCTCCAAGGTTCTTTGTCTCGTGCACTCGAAGAATGAGGATGCTGACTCCACAGGAAAGGTTAAGTAGAAGTTTATTGAAAAGAAGAAAAGCTTTCTACAAGAGGGGACACCTCAGAGTGGAATGCCCAAGCCACGACTACAAGCTACTGTTTTTATACCTTTTATTGTGACTAAGGCTGTGTTCTTATCTTTCGGCTGACATGCCAAGATGATGCGTTAAGGGAGTTTTGAAACAAACCAGAAGTTATCACTCCTTCTTACCAAAGGGGGTCCAGGTATCATCTGCCTTGGCATCCTTTGTCTTATTTTCTGTTATCCGGTGCCTTCCTCCAGAAACCCAAGGTCACATTTACATTCCTTAGAGATGGGTGTCAGAAGCCCTAGGGTCACATTTGCATTTCTTAGGTCTGGGCGTCATGGTTGAGGCCTCCCTGACTGCCTAAGTTTTGCTAACTATTTTGTCTCAATAGCAACTCCCAGTCATTTTTTCAAGTTTTATCTTCTTCAGAAGTTGGCTTCATTCAGTTTGCTTCATTCTTGGAAGCCGCATCACAATTCTCCACAAGATCTGCAACTTCCTCCTCCTCCTCTCTGGTAGCAGGCAGTGCTTTTCCACCCACAGATGTTTTGAGCAGAGCTTCGGTCTCCTTGAACTAGTCAGGCCGTCTGCACCGAGTGGTTTAAGGTGCTGGGTAGCATTTCCGTCAGCGTCTTTGTCTCAGCATGGCCTGGAATGGTGAAAGTGTTTGCTGCCAGAGATGCCTGAACTTCCGAGAGGCTAAAGTGTATCACTGTTCCTTGGTTCGTGAACATAGTCACCCCTTCAATACCAGAACTATTGTTTACCCCTAACTTCTTTAAGGAAAACAAGTTTCTTATCAACTGCTGTAGCTGTTCTGTGAGCTACCTTCTTTCCTTGAGCAGTCAGTCCCTTTCCCACCAGTGCACACTTGTGCCAGCAGTTCAGTGAGTTTCTCCTGGTTCACGATCATTCCTTTCATCTTGGGAGAGGAAATGGGGCCATGTGGGGGACTAGGGGTGATCAGGGGGTCTCGAATGAATAAGCACACACATGAGGATGAGAGATAGCAGCTAGAGCCCTTAAAGCCTTTTAATGACTCTCAGATCAGTGATGCCCAAATCCTTAGCATGACCATCAAGGTTCTTCAGGTATGGGTTCAATCTATGTATTTAGTCTGACATTCTACAAAATCTTTCCACCCACTAGAGGTACTGTTTTATAATGGGCTTAAGCTCTGGAATTGAATTTTACCTTCATCACTTATTGGATATAATCTTGGATGGATATGTAATCTTGGGTAAGTTTTTAAACTTTGTTTTCTCATCTCTAAAATGGGTATGAGAATAGCCAAATTGCCCCGTCCCCTTCTTTTTCTTCTATTACTTTTCCTTGCTATGAGCTAACCTTACTGGAATTTCTGCCTGTGATATTGTGATATATTCATAAATAGATATTTGGTCTTTCCCCCTTTGGTCCTGAAACACAGCTCTTAAAATGCTTGTAATCTCCTGAGTGATCAGAGAGCAATAAAGGCTAACGGAGTATCTTTTGTTATTCATAACAAGCCCCTTTCAACCATACTGTTGTTGTTAATGGGGTGATTTTGGGGGAGCCCCTCGATAATCACCTGATAAGGAAGTCTGGTTGCTAGGGGAACAAATCATGTGATTATGTTACAATTTTGCTGCCCCCCCCACCCACCCACCCATCCATATCATGCCTGTGGAAGGAAGAAGGGCAGGAGATTGGGTCTAATCAGTGATGGCCAATGAATTAATCAATCATGGTTGTGTAAGAAAGCCTCCACAAAAATCCCTAAAGTAGGAGGCTCAGAGACCTTCCAGGTTGGGGAACACGTGTAGGTGCTGGAAGAGTGACATGCCTGGAGATGGCATGGAAGTTCTGCCTCCTTCTGTTACCAGGTTCAGGTGCTGCTGGCCACCCCCACAAACCAAGAGACAAGGTTGGTGGAAAGAAAAGTAGGTTTATTAAAAATGTCAGCATTTCCGAAAATGAGAGACCCCTGTCCAAAGGTCATCTCCCCCACCCTAACAGGGCTGGAAGTTTTCAAAGATGTGTAAGAAGGGGCAGGACAAAGGAAAGGGGTAGGTGGCCCAGCAACTCCTGGGTGATTTGGATAAGAAAAGGGGTTCCCATGGTTTCAGGCATAAGGCTGAATCTTACTTAGATGTTGAAAAGACTTCTTCCAAGTCAAGGTAACTAGAATCCTTGAAACTTCACTAAGGAGGTAAACAAAGAGAAGAAAAATGTTTTAAAAGGTTTTACACCAAATTACATTGTTAAATCCTGAAAATAGAGAGTACAGCGTTACCCTTACACCTTGCCTTCCGCATCTCTTCTATCTGGCTGTTCCTGAGTTGTATCCTTTCATAACCAGTCACCTAGTGAGTAAACTGTTCCCCTGAGTTCTGTAAACCATTCCAGCAAATTAGTAAAGCTGAAGGGGTGGTGTTGGGGAACCTCCTATCTATAGCCAGTTGATCAGAAGCACAGGTAACAACCTCAACTCCTGATTAACACTTGAAGTGAGGGGCAGCCTTGTGGGACTGAGCCCTTAACTGGTAGGGTCTGTGCAAACTCCAGTTAGTGTCAGCAGCCCATGGCCTTGTGGGATGCCAAGCTGGTGTCGCAGAATTGCTGGTTTAGAAGATCTACACATTTGGTGTCAGAAGGATTGTGAACGTCACCCAATGATGACTAAGTCTTCCCAGGAATAAAGTGTGCATTTCATCATGGAGGTCTTGGCCTTTCAGTGACCATGGGGCCCCTATATTTGGAAGGACCAATGGAAAATTTACTTGGGTGAGATTGACTAGAGACTGAATTATCACAGGAAGTTGTCAGATGCCTTCCAGATAGAATAAAATTATTTGTGTAGGGCCAGAAAACTTTTTATTTCTGGCCCTTTCTCTGGTCTAATTAAATGGACATAAGACAGGTTACCAGGAGAAAAACAAATATCATATGTATGACTCCCCAGCAGTGAGGTCATTGAGGCTCATATACCACCCTGAGCTGTGGAGACAGGAAGAAGGGTCTGGGGTCTCAAAGGGGAAGAAGACAATTCAGTGTTAAAAAGAAAACAGCAGATCCAAAATGAAGTCACCGTGGTCAGCCTCACCAAGACTTGATACCTGACCTAACTGCAGTTTCAGCTTCTCTCAGAAGTGGAGGTTTAAATTAATCAGCCTGGAATTTCCTGGTCAGCACTAGTGAGCTAACAGACCTGATAAGACCTCCTGCCTTCCCCTGATCATCCACTCTTTTAATGTTCTTGACTCATCCTGTTTCTGCCTATAAAAGTCTTCCATGTTACATGGCTCCTTGGAGCACTTTTCTATTTACTAGATGGGATGCTGCCCAACTCGTACATTGTTCAATAAATCCACTTAGATCTTTAAATTGACTCAGTTAAAGTTTTGTTCTTTAAAAACAGGACTCCCAAAAGAGCACATGTTTAATAAAGATGTGTTTGCCATGCCATGCAGATAAGCCTTTGTAATATTCGTTTTTAAAAATCATTTTAGTGCAAGAGCTGAAATAGGAACCATCACAGTCAAATGTCAAAGGGAATTTGCCAGGATTGGGACTTTCCAATGTATATTTTTTCGTACAACTAACTGAACTCAGTGCTGACACTGTCTACCTGGAGTTTGCCTTAGATCCCAAAAGCCTGCGCTTTGCCCCAACTTCAGACTCAGATTGTGATGGGTTCAAGGCCTGTGTGCTGGATGCGTCGAAAGGCTAAAACTGAAAACATCACAGTTTGGAATTAAAAAATAAAAAAAAAGGTTTATTGGGAGAAGACACCAGCTGAGAAGAGGGGAAACCAAATGGTGCATCAAATCCATCTTAAGAGAGTCCAGAATTCAGGCTTCTTTTATGTCCAGGGAAGGGGAAATGGGCACAAGAGGTGGGCTCCAAGGAAGAGCAGAAAATCTGCAAATCTCTGTTCCCCGTCAGTTTTTGATATTATTGATCCCTGATAACCTGAGTCCATTTGGGATTCCTGTAAATCTTTGATAAACAGTCAAGGTTTTGCCTATGATCTTTATCTATTCAAGAATTTCTCTAATCAATTAGAACTATTTGCCTGAAGGCCCTGGGAGAAGTGCAGGCTAGAATTTAGGGAAAGAGTCAGAGCAGAGAGCAGCAAAAGCATTTCACCTTGTTACAAGATGCCAATCACAAGTCCAGGTTGTCACCCGTGTTTCTGATGGAGCAGCTATGAAACCAAAGGTCCCCAAAATCTCACCTCAGGTTGGATTAATTTGCTTCAGAGGCTCACAGAATTCTGGAAACCAGTTTACTCACTAGATTACTGGTTTATTCCAAAGGATTTGGATAAACAGCCAGATGAAGAGATCCATGGGGTGAGGACTGAATGCAGGAGCTTCTGTCTCCATGGGGTGTGGGGCCTGGTATGTGGCTGTGCTCTGGTTCACCAACCTGAAAGCTCTCTGAACCCCCTCCTTCTGGTAGACTCTATTACATGGGCATGATTGATTCAATGATTGAAAGTTGGTGATTGATTTAACCTGTGGAGGTCCAGGGATGGGACTGAAAGTTCTAACTCTCTAATTACATGATTGGTTCCCTGGCAACCAGTCTTCCGTTCTTAGATTTCCAAAAGTCACCTCATTAATATAAATTCAGTTGTGGTTGAAATGAGCTTGTTATGAATAATAAGGCACTTTGT